>QVOB01009987.1:0-30141 GCA_014839585.1 Pseudomyrmex concolor | reverse complement strand
TATATTTGTCAACGTAATCGTTATCTGACGTGTCAGAAATTAATCTCTAAAAAGAAAATATTCTCTAAAAAGAAATTCTCTAAAAAGAAAAATATTATCAACGTGTATCTCACGTATACGTGTATCTCATGTATATCTCACGTGTTATTTACATTAAAGCAGGTATATCAAAACTGATAATATTGGAAATAGCAGATAGATAGCAGATAGATATCAAAATTGTTAATAGTATCGCTTCATGTAAATAATTATGATTATATCATGTAAATGATTATTTTATTTCTTACTAGTTGATTAGAACAATATTTAATCTAACGATTTTAAGAATATTTGAAAATCAGCAAGAGATCGATATCTGGGACAACAAGCTAGGAGTAAAATCGTCATCTTTGAAAAAATATAATATTCCAGCAAATATCAGAAAACAAACAGACATTTGACAAAACTTTTTTCACGCGGCATTTAAAATTCAAATGCAGATAGATCGCGATTTGTTTATACAAGATAAAGTTCTTTTCAGTAGTTTTCCTATTGAAACTTCCTCATTTCAAAAGAACAAATGTTTCTAAAAGCGTCGTGTAACTTTCAGTAGAATTGGCGAATAAATTAATTATTGAAACCATATATCAATAATATATATTTATATTATTCTACCATATATATATATATATATATAATTATTTAGCGTTTTAAAGTCTTGACAATGTTAACGTTCGCCGTTCGCGGAGTGGTTCTTCTTTGTATATTGAGCTGGTACAGCGCCTCTGTATGGAAGATGATCGACGGTTACTTTAAGGATCAGTTTCGTGTCTATTTGAAGGAGGAATATGACAAGTATCCGCAAATGAAGGCCGACATCGAGAACGCAGAGGCCGCCGATAAGAGATCCGTTTCAAACAGCTTGCCGGCAGAGTCGATTCCAAGCCACAGCGTCGACGAAAGCTATGGTCCCGACACAGCGTGCCCGGCCGACATCGCAGACACCTGTCAGCAATATGCGGCCGTTTCGAGCGAGTGGAAATCGACAACAGAAGCAGTGACAGCAGGTGGTACCAGCGAAAACGCGGTTGCTGTCGACGTCGGTTCCACCGATAAAAATTCATTTCTAGTCCAATCGGAACTGGAAAATAAGAAGTCACTATCGAGCAGCAGCGACATACATGACGAAAAAGAGCGAACGAGTACTATTATCCATCAGGAAAACGATCGCAAACAGACAAAGAACGAAAAAGACAACGTCCTTGCGGATCTAACTTCGTTGTTTCAACGTCGCGAAAAACTGCGACGTCGCTCCGAAAAGAAAGCAGCAACATCGGATCCCTCGAAGAAGATCTCGAGGGAGATGTCGCGGGAAAAGTCAAAGAAACAAAGAATGAAGACAATCGTCTTAACGAACGCCGGTGCAAAAATCACCGATGACGGAGACGACAATTTCTCAGAATTTGAAGAAGAGGAAGAAAAAGAAAATAAGAGGGTTTCCAAAGAGGGAATTCTTGTGACAGAGCTGCCGTTCAAACCAAGAGTAGATATTAGCGGTTTGGATAGGGTCAGCGCGGAAGAATTCTGTCCTTTAGCCTTGGAGAACGAAGCTTCCTGCGAAGAAACCACCACGTGGCCGTGATTACTTTTTGATGCGCGACATCACGGTGGAACTGCAAGTGCAAGATTATATAAAAAAATACATGCGTTAACAGCGGGATTTCTTGAAAGATTTTAGTGACATGCTGAGAACTCGAAGTAGACGACACACACACACATACACACACGAACTACAAGTGTTATTATTAGAACAATTCTATCAGTCAGTGCGCAACTGTAATCAGTAGGAACTGTAATAATATAGAAGGTTTTTTTTGAATATGTTTTATTGATAGAATGTAATGATAGGTTTAATAAAAAAAATTAATGTATAACTCTTTTCTTATTAAGTTAAACTTTGATCTTTAACTGTTTGTTATTACTTGTAAGTTTATTTTATGTACATAACACATTTACTTATAATTTACGAACGATATGACGATTTATGAAGAAAAAATTATTGCTCATTATTCAATAAGAATAATGCTGCAAGGTTCAAATCCAGGACAGATACAAGAAATTCCATGAACCAAAAGGGGTCACTAAATAGCTAGTAACACTGTCCTTCGACCTTGCGAGAAGAGATTCTTTCCTACAAAGAGAAACTATTCAAGTGACCGTGAGAAGTCAGAGAAATCGCGATTTACGATGCTGTATTGATTCATTGAAAAAATCAGAAGTACACGTTCACTCTATTCGGCGCTGCACGTATCTCATCTTTTCGCATAATACGTTGAAGGATAAAATTAAAAATTGGTATGTGAACGTCGTAATAGTATGTGAACATATAGTCGATGTTGTTACATTATGTAAGAACGATAAACGTATCGAGAAACGATACTTTGTAGGAGATGTTTCGCATGCATAATCTCAAGGAAAGAAAAAGATCGAGATATTTTAAGCGTTTTTTTTAATAAGAAATGTTGCTGTATTTTGCTCCTTAAGCGAATTCTTTAGTATAAGTTATAAGAGAGCGAGCAATTGGTCTGTGCGGAAATAAAATTGTAAGTTTAATTATTTAATTGTAATAAGCGAGAAAAGTGTAATTACATATTCATTTTCCGGTTATTTCAGTTTTTTTTTTACAATTTATTTGTATTAACAACAGCTTTTGCTCTGTAGTTTTTGTTTGCTTCGTTAAAGCAGATTTTATTGCAGCCATTAAAATTTTTCAGATACACTATCCAACGGTCCGTGCAAATCATGTGTAAATCGACACAATTTACATTCGTTAAATGCGCGTGAAGTATCGATCGCATTTAAAAGCAATGATGTTTGTGAATGCAAAGAATATCAACAACTCTATTGCGAATGACAACAACGGAATGCTAAATTAAATCTTTGCTTTATTATGTAGATCTTTGATTGTACAATGAAGTTACAAGCATTTAACAGTGTCACCGCTAGTTTCATTTACGCAAAAGATCGCTATGGATTCTAATCCGAGCTGCAATATACAGGTTGTTCATCGAAGTGCCGCGGATCGAAACAAGTTGCAGTATGTGGCGTGATGTCTTGCGTTCTTGATGCATTTCTTATCTGTGTGTCGCGAATGAGAGAACGCGAGAACGAAGAAGAGCAATTGCGCATTTTACGTTCGCGATTAACTGAACGTGATTGATTAGGTATGCGTTGCGTTCGAATTTTTATAAATTTATTATGGCACGCGAAATGCAACGTGCGACGCGCAAACATAATCGAAGTAATATCGCGATATTTCTTCGCGAGCGCGTAAGAGAGATGTAACGTCGAGAAGAACGGTCTCGCAAACGCACGAAAGCAATTTCCTACGTAATTGAGAAAATATACCGGCCTCGTTACGGTGGCCGTCAATTTCTCGTAAACAACTTCCCGCGCGTTGCGCTCCATTTTGGTGCTACGCTTTTTTATCTGCCTCCTCTCGCGCATCGTCGCGAGAATAATAATGCGGACGATAGCGCGTGGATATCTCGATCTACTTCCGGGAGACACTGCTAAGACAGGTTTTATTAATAACGTCATTTAGACATGATGTGTATGTATAACATACGTTCAAATCGCCTCAGGCATATATAGCGATCGACGATCATCTCTATCATCCTCGTAACCTCGGAAATCTGCTGCTTACTATTTAAACATACTAATGTGTGAAATTTACGTGTATGTGACATGGTCTCTTTTCGTTACTTTTACATCAATTATCTACAGTAGTCAGAAATATTTTCAGTAAACTATATGTTTTACTATGTTTTTTCGCAGATTATATAGAAATACAAAATTCACACATCTTATTTTATAAAGAATAGAAAAGAGATTTTACATTATCGAAATGTGAGGATAGAGTAAATATACTTTCTAAGAAAATAATGCAAATAACATTGAAAATAATTTTAATTTTGTTACAAAGAACACGCGATCTTCTTCAACAATAGCGCATAATGAACTTTTGTGAAGAGTTCAACTTTGACGATCTTATTTTCTCAGCGTGACAGTTTCAAAGTCGGCAAGAAGAAAGTAATCCGGAATTCTTATTTTTCCTACGTTTTCAAGCGTTGCAACGATCAATGAAGAGAAACAAACTTTCGGAGTAATTAGAGGATACATGCAAATGGACCGTAAAACTTCGCGTGATTCGAATCGGCAGAGAAAATCAAGTTTCACTGTTGCGTCGAACGGTTCAATTGAGTGTCTCAAGAAAATCCACGTGCGATTGTGCATCTATGTGTGTGTATAACATAATGGCACGATTTTCACATAAATGTTTATTCCTAAATTGAATAATTGATAATAACAGTAATCTTTCCGTAACATTTGATGATCAACAATAGAATCGAGATGTCACGTAAAGATTGTCGTAAGATTGTGCCAGTCTCTTGAGCAGACAGTTCGAAACTTTCGCCTCGGCACTATATTGGAACGTATAATGTTGCACGTGAGCTTTGACCGAAACATCGTCGTTCCGGCGAGCGAAGAAATATAACGCGCCGTAATGTGACATCGTTCAAGAGACACGCGTTTGAAAACATTTATTTTCCTGCGCGAGATTCACCGCGCACAAAACACCGGTAGCTTCTCTTGCTGAATCGCAGTCGGTAGGTAGGTAAGTGAACGACCTTAATGCAACGGTATTTGTGCACGATTTTCAAAGCACGTACGACAACGACGCGTTACAACACGCACGTAAAATTACTGAATGTCAAAACTGTCCCGGTTACGCCGCCGAATCTCTGTCTTTCTTTACGCAAATTTGTATGGTTCATATCGCGGTGGGAAATTAAGGAAAAAGTTAAGAACTTAAGAAAATTGATCTAATTTTTAGTATTAATATCATTCGACTATTATATTACAATATTATTTTGTTAGTCTTTTTAATATTTCTTCTTTATTTTTTTCTCTCAAAACAACCTGATATAATTACATACATTTCAATGAATAATGAATTTCAAGGACTGTCGTACAATCACGTGAGCGAGAGATAACAATCCTTGTAGTTCCTCTGTAAATAAACATAAGAATCAACAAAAAAAATCATATAAATTTTCCAGAATTTTATTAGTTAGGTTGATGTATTTACACGTAGACAAACTTGTTTTTTCGTAATTTTCATAATCAAAACAGTCGATTTTGAAAGTCGACAACCGGCTGCACTGCATTTGTATGAAACGTTCCTACGTCTAGTAGACAGAAATAGGAACTCGAAATTCTAGTCGGGGGCTTGTTGCTGATGATCAGACATATACAGGAACCCTCGTGAAGCGCATTCCAAAAGAGGGAGACGAAAGGATGAAGAGGAAGGAGCCTGTAAGATCAAAAAGGGGAAAAAAGTCTACGGCTTTTATTATAGATGCACAAATCTTGCTACACAAAAGATCAGTTAAATAAATTGACACATGGCATTAGAATACGTTGCCTGCAATAATGATATAATTGCTTGCGATAATTAGAAGCAGATATAAGATAAAACAGAAACTCGTTAGTATCTGCTGTGAAATTATCAGGGCGAGAGCAACAAGGGAAATTATAACGATAGCGGCAACGATAATGAAGAGAGAAATGATTGAGAAAGAATTCTAATTACAATGACAGAGAGAGGAAGCAGTTTGCAAAGTACGTGAGAGAATACAAAGAAGGCAGGTATACAGAAAAGCCGCTTGTCACAGATTGACACAAGTTTTTATGAACCTGCATTTCGATCAGCTGGAAAATAGAGCAAAGAAATTCAGAGTCACGAAGCAACGATTAGAATGAAATAGATGAGAAGAGATGAGCACAGAGATGAAGAAGATGCAGCCGCACGCATCTCTCACTGTTCAAAGGATCTTTCGGTTTCTTTTGGTCGGATTGAACTGGAATACTCTTCGTTGGTCTCTCGAAAGACCGTATTGTCTGCGTTGGATCGCTCGTGAGGGGCCCCCGAGGAGGCTGGAAGTGGACAAATGGTGGAGGGAGTGCATCACGGGACCCTAGCAGGGTATCCAACTTAATCTTAAAACACAACGGTCAAAACGCAACCAAATCGGAGTCCACTCACCTCGTAGCTCTCTCGTGTTGCGCTGCGTTCCAGCGACGCGTCTCTTTTCATTCACCGTCTTGCCGTTTTCTTGCAAATATTCCTTAGTACAACTTATTATGTAAAAACACAATAATAAAATACACTATAAGTTGCACATGTCAAAATACCCGGGCGTTCTAGAGCGCCTCATTGTTCTGCGCTTGTTTAAAAAGCGATTCTCGGCGCGAGCGCGAACTCGAACTTGTAACTCAGATTCTATGGACCCCTCTGTCGCCACTGTCTTACGTCGTCCCAGAGGGTTCTCCCGGTTTCTGTTCCTGAATTGCACAGCGCGTTACTCGTTTGCGGTTTACGTTCGCTTACACGTGTATCGATCGTTACAGGTAAGACGCAAAAATGCGTAGGAACCGCGCGCTCCGCTCCGAAGCGGCAGATAAGTGTGACAAACGCCGACCGAGCGATGTGTTGCCGTTTGACCTGCTAGCAAACTAACCAATCGCCGCGCAGATGGCATCCCGCTGGTCCCCGCTGCTGGAGAACAGGAGGGGATCGATACGGACCCAACTACCTACTGCGCAACCTGTTGGAGTCCGATGAAAAATGAAGATCAGGCCCCGGCTTGTCTGGATGGTAGCATACTACCAAGGATTGGTCGTTGATAACATAGAATCTCAGCTAACGGTTTGATAGGTTTAGAGTGTATTAAAATTTATCATTGAATAAACAGAATCTGTGCAGACAACATTACTCCATCTCCACAAAGATGGATTGATGAAATTTCCTTATTATCAATTGCCGATAGTTGAATAAAGTAACTATTATATCTGTGTGTGTATTAATATATATGTAATATATATATATGTAAACTATGTGTGTAATTTTTTACAATATAATATTACATCTGACATACGCACAGTGATTCAGATTACTAGTCTATATTTACATAGCTTTTCTGATGTTTTTCTGATGACATCTTTTAATTTAAAATAATATTTACATGAATGACTTTTAATTTTATTGTTTAGATAAAATATAATTTTGATGATATCAATATAAAGATTTGCAGAATATTATGTTACAAATAAAAATTAGATGTGACTACTTTGTTTCATTCTTTCAACATTAATAACATGCTCAAAAGACACGTGCATCAGTATTTCTCACCGTAGAAACACAACAACATAAGTGCACACAGTAATATTGAATTAATATTCAATTACATTTAGCAATATTTATGACTAGATTATACGCATTGTGTTGCCGTAATAAAATCAGAAAAAAAACAAACAAACACATATAGAGATGATCATCGATGATGAGATTCGGTATCACTCGTGGGGAAAATATTACGAGGCGCACGCGGTGCTTCAAGGCTGACTCGACATAGGTACTTATTGTATCAAGACTCGTTAACGGAGATGTTCATTCACTCGCACCGGCCAGATGACCAGTATGAGTCGCCGCATCCCGCTCGCGTTGCGCGCTGTCGAGAGCAACCGGAAAGAGCCGTGGACTTTCCGGTGATATGTGTCTATAAAATATCAATTCTATATCATGGAAGTATCAATGTGTCAGTTTGTTTGACGATAATGGCTGCGCTGGTTCGTCTTAAACGCGGTAGTGTTCAGCTGAGACATGCGGCACTCGAAGTCAAAGGTATGTGTGCCCTCATTTCATTTCCTGTATAATAACGTTTTTCAAAGATCTCACGTTACTACTCATACGCGCACAAATTTACATAAAAAATTAGCTGGTGGATACATATATCCATTAGTAACCTAAAATAAATTGATTTTAAAAATTAAAATTGTGATTAGTGTTGAAATTTTAAATTTTGTAAACCTTATTATTTAACGAATAATAGTAGTGCCAAGCATTCGTCGAAAAGCTACTTGTGTTATATCACCAGTGTGCCAAAGTCGAGGTCAGGTGTACATACTATGTGTAATATACTCGTAGTAGCTAGCAAAGAGATAGCGCGCGAAGAGAATCAAACATCGGGAATGATAAGAGCGAAATCGCGGTCGATCTCATTATTTGTGGGTTCTGTGAGATGGCAGACTTCGTCAAGAGAGGTAGCGTGCAGTTTGTTAAGCGTGGCAGTTGTCAACTAAAACTCGCTGCACAAGAAGTTCGAGGTTTGTCAAAATATTTTGAATTATAGCTGTTTTCATTCTCAGAAAGTAAAATATCGAAATTTCTTTTATAGTCACTCGCATGTAGTCAAATTTGAAACAATTGTATTAATATAACAAACTTGCAACAATTTACGTGTAATCACAAAAATCTATTGACTACTATATATATATATTAAAACATAATAATATTCTCTTTAAAAAGCATATATATTTTAATTATTCTTATATCAATGTTAAAACCTAAAATCACAAAGAATCTTTTATGTTTAGAATTAGTACGCAGAAACCAGTCGTTTGACTAACTTATCTATATCAAACATTGTCACAGATTTATTGTTTGAAGACCTTAGATAATGAACATATATATACATACACACACACACACAAACTTTCTTTCGACAGTATTGTGCCTCAAACTTATAAAATAAATGAATTAAAAAGTAATAAAAATTAATTTAATCTTATGTATTTTTTTAATTAAGAGAGTAAAATCTTTTTTATCCGCTGTTAAGTAAAATTGTTTGCATAATTTGTCAGAATTTGTAACAATTTACAAATCATACTATAATAATTGTAAAGTATCACGTAATTAGGTATATTTGTTCTTTATTAGCGGCTGTACGAGCGCGACACATTGTCGCTGCACTAGTCGCAGTTGGATTCGCACTTTGCGGCGCGGTCGAAGTCAGCTCTTCCGTCGCATTGCTGGCAAATCAGAAAGACAACCATGCCATCATCGACACCTCCTGGCACTGCGATATGCTGGTCAATATCTCTAGCCGCAATCGCACCGAGGACTTTGAGATTATATTTATGGAGGTATAATCTCCTTATTTTTCACATCTCTCTTTTTTCTGATCGTTTGTTTAACAATTTGAATATAAGTTTTTGGTCAACAAATAGCCGTATAATTGTCAGTATCTAAGTTTACGAATTTAATTTAATTTTTATTTTGACACTAAGAAATAGCAAAGAAAATATATTTCATCATTATGAAATGTCAGCGATATTTATCGATATGTATCGTGAACGATAGCTACCGCAGGAGGAGCGAGCAGAATCTATTATGCGCGAGGCGTTCTTATGGGGACAAGTTGCTGGGCCGATATTGGGAGGTTGCCTGGTGTGGGGCCGATCCGGACCCTCCATGGTGTTCTCACGGGCGGTTCTTAGCGCCTGTTTAGCGTCTCTGTTAGTGCCTGCGGCCTGGCGCGGACCGTCGCACGTCGCGCTTCGATTGCTCCAAGGATTATGCACTGTAAGGATTATGTAACATTACACATATGTTATTTGCCACTGCGTTTCAGACGAGGTCTCGATTTTGCGTAGAATCGTAAAATATGCCACGTGAAACGAGAATTATTCGCAATTATCCTCTTTTGTAGGGTGCGACTATGCCTGCTGCTCACATGCTCGCGATGACCTGGTTTAAGAGCAATCACAGAAGCTGGTATTTCAGTTGTTACGCAGGTAGATCATAAATAAAAGCGTGTAAATAATAAAGAATAGAATGAACGAGAGAAAAAACAACGTGCTTTATTTTAAATAAAAAATATATTTGAGATGTTATAGTTCGACTTGTACGATAATTTTTTGAGGCATTTCGTTGAGAAGATGTATTTCACTTCAAGGTTTAATCAGCTAGTTTTAATTTCCAATTTAAGCTGTCAGCGTAGGTTACTGTCTCACCGGATGGTTGGGCACCGCGATGGTGCGAGCGTTCGGTCGAGATTCTTTGTGCTATGGTCTAGTTCTTCTAGCCCTATGCTGGTATTTTGCCTTTGGTCGATTCGTCAAGGACACTCCAAAATCCTACCAACACGACACAACCGTAAGCAATGCTTCCAAGCCATTTAATGAGCACTGTCGCACTGTCGGGAGCCTATTGATATCGTCTCAATGCTAATTGACTATATCCGATAAAAACTATAAATAGTCGAAACCTATTGTTACTTCAAAAATGTTCTAATTGTTACAATCTTGCAACAATCTTGTTACAATCAAATTCTATATGACTATTGTGTACTTATTATTATGTACAAATAGTTTATATATTTACAAGAATTTTTTTATATTAAATATAAAATATTTTTGATAATCTAAGGCAGCTGTGATACCATGGGGTAAGCTTTTGAGATCTGTTCCTGTCTGGGCGTCCGCAGTGGCGACTATGGGAAATCAATGGGGCGATGCGACGCTCGCTCTTGGCATGACTAAGTACTTGAAGCTCATCTATGGATTTTCTACAGCTAACGTAAGCTTTAGTTGATTAAACTAATTTACATTCGTGTCATGCGTCAGAAATAAAAATCATCAGTCCGGATTTAATTCAGGACTCGGTGTTGACCACATTACCTCACATCGGTCACTTCATGGCTGCGCTGACCTGCGGTCTCCTGGTTGACCACGTCCGCGAATCTAAAATAGTTTCCACAACCACAGCGAGAAAGTTGGTCGTCTACACAGGTACGTTATGTGAGACTCTTGTCATTTAATTTCTTAGTGTTGTCATTTTATGTATTTTATTATCATAATTAAACATGAAAAGTGTCTTGAAGTGTATCGAGTTGAACAAATTTTTTTATTATATAACAAAAAATTTTTTTGAAATATATTTTAGTTTTTTCGATTTTGATATCTTCAGTAATACTGAACTTGTGAAATATACACAATTAGCGCACTTTATCCCCGCGGCTCTGCTTTTCGTCGCCGGATACGCCGGCTGTGAAGCTCTAGGTGCTGCCTGGCTGGGAATAGCGGCCCTCCTCGTTTCCGGAACTGCACCAGCTGGTGCACTCGCGGCTATAGCGGATCTCGCACCTGCGGAATCGCCGGCATGCGCCGCGGCTGCGTGTGCTCTTTGTTCTACGCTGGGTGCCGCCGGATTGCTAAGTGCCAACTACTTCGTCACCCAGGCTCTTCACGGCTCCGTAAGTCAGATTAGCACGTCGGGCGTGAACATACCGTTCGCCCGCGCAAATGTAACGCAAGTATTGCGTCACATACGCTAAACATCAGTTGTGTTTGTAATCTTCTTTCATCTTGAACACAAATAATTTTTATTGCGAAAAATGAACGTGATGGTTTCAGATCGCTGGCTCTTGGCGATTGGTGTTCGGCGTCGCGTCCGTCGTCTTGCTGACAACCGCTGCAGTCTTTCTGGCTCTAGGTAAAGGCGTGCCGCAACCGTGGATCCCATCAGTGGCGAGACCGCGGAGTCATGACGTAATCTACGAACAAGATACATTCGAACTCGATCACGAGGACGTGGGAGTACAGACCGAACCTTACGGACCCTATGGACTGGAAGATGATATTGAGAGCCTGAAAAATGTACCACGTTCTTCGTCAATTCACTCCAAGATCTCGGTGACTTCCAATTGAATTGCGATCATGGAAATTTCTCGTGTCATTTTTTT
Source organism: Pseudomyrmex concolor (assembly GCA_014839585.1). Lineage (NCBI taxonomy): Eukaryota > Metazoa > Arthropoda > Insecta > Hymenoptera > Formicidae > Pseudomyrmex > Pseudomyrmex concolor. The sequence continues at coordinate 18,514 of QVOB01009987.1, read as the reverse complement.
ACGTCTTATCTTGTGCCGCGAGGATATTTCATCTCTCCTCATTATTGCGACGGAGAAAATATTGTACAGTAATATCGCGAGCACGTGATTTAATGCGCAATGATATGTATATAAAGCTTTTAAAGAATAAGGATTATGTATTTTATATGACAAGAATTATTCCCTTGGAGAATATTACTTTATAATAGTAAAGAGATATTATAAAAAAAATAAATTATTTCAATTTTACTAGAAAAAAAATTATTAAATTTTTCTTAGATATTATAATATATTTATTTCAAAATGTCGCTGTTTCGTAAAACATAATTAGAGCAACAGTTGCTCCAGATAAAATCGTTGCAAAACAATGCCGTGGATAATAACGTGCCGTGGTAGATTCTCCGATAAGACGTGGAAAGTCGATAAGTGCAAAAATGTCGACGTGCGTTGAAATTTTGAATAGACTGAAGGAACAAATAGTAGAGGTAAGCGTTATTGCATTGTTCACTTTCGACTATTGTTGAAGTGGCTTCGCTTCATCAGGATGTTCACGTGGTGATATTTTTCTTCGTGTTATTTCCTAACTCGTTACATACATACACAAGTGCGCAGCAAAAGTTATTCGCATTTTACGGAACAATACAATATATGTAATGTTCTCTGCAACTTTCTACCTCTGGAGAAAGAGTGAAAGAAGAGCGACGAACGCTCTAAGTAAATATTATACATCTAGTTTTATTACCAGCGACATGTCGCCTTATCGCTGCTGATGCCATCGCAAAAACGTGTCTACGCCAGTGCATCTGGCACATGTACGGAATACCGGAAGATAGTGTAAATGTAAGATCACTGTTCGCTCCGGCGAGTGTTTACTAATGACGGCCTTTCACATGCACGCGTGCATATCCGGTGGAAAAATCAGAACACTAGATATATTCACAGAAAGTAATTTGCCAATCGCCGCACGATTGAAATTTTACGCCAAAAACTCGTTTGATAGACATTTCTTAACAAACGATAAGTTATTGTATATTATTAGCTTTACATACTAAAAAAAAATAAATGCAAATTTTGAAGACTTTTAAAGAAAAACTTTTTTTTTTATTACAAAATATGCGTAGTCATAAAATTGAATGCTCCATGTGATAATCGACGACAATTACCAAGTGATTATTGCAATCCGCTTAAGTTGATGGATTAATAATTCGTGTGTCATTATAATAATTCATTATAATGAAACGTCTTTATTATCGAGTTAACTCTCATGCGATATCGCTAGTTATCTCCAAATCGGATGTTTATCGAGCGACGATCGTTTTGCTCCAAGGCTTTTTCGGACCCGCGTGGGATATTTTGCGTCAGTCGCAATGTAACGTGCGTTTTCCGGCGAAGAATTTCGCTCGCAGATGAAACGTGCGAGCTCTCCGAATGCATAGAAGCCGTGAGCGCGAGATCTCATAATCTCCGCCCTTTTGGTCACATTCTCGCGCACAGCTATGCAAGTTTGTTGTGTAGATCCGACCGGGCAGGAGTGTCGCAATTCGCGGCGCTAATTACCGGCAGTAGACGCGTTACTATTCTTTCCTGGTAACGCGGCAACTCTCAGGGACTTATGAAATGAGTTCTCACACACAACGCCTCGTCTCTCTACCGTCTCCGACTTTTTCTTTATTTCGATGCGTATATATCACACTGGTTTCTTACGTAACACCGTATTTACAGCCGCACGCAGAGAATACACTAGATGTGGTAGTCTTAGGTCTCAAGCTCTCGCAGGCGTTGTCTCCTGCGTTTTGAATAACATCTTGTGGGATTGCAGTACATATTTAGCTAATAGGTACAGATTCATCAGTGATCGAGTCTTTAATTATTATGTAATTTAATTATTTAATGATATTCTGATTTTTTAATTGATACACACTGATGTATCTCCTCTGGTAAATACACATGCGATAACAATCGATAAATATGCGCTTTAGCAGACGTTGAGAAGCTGTCGTACAGAAAATCGAGCTGTGCAGCGACGATTTCCCTTTTGTGAAACCGATTCGATTCATTAACGACACGAATGCGTTTGTTGCGTGCGCGCCATCGGTCCTTACTCGCAGACGGACATATCCGTTCGTTCTCTGTAAAAAAAAGCCGCTACCGTTGACGTAAGCTGCTTCGTCATGTATAAATACGTTACCGTGAGAACTTGATGGCGTTCCAAGGTAATAGTAAATTATAAAAGATATATTTTCAAGTAACTACAAAGAGTTATACCATACTAGCTTTGAATATGAAAACGTGAATCTTGAATTGCAAGATTGCGAAAACGTGTCTTCTATAACAACGAGACAAAGTTGCTGAAAGCAAATCCGCGCGCGGAATCGTTCTTTAACTTTCACGCGCGTCGAGCTATCTCCCACGTTATAAAAAATTATAAAGTATAAGTAGAACTAAGTTAAGACTCTACAATAATTTAATTTGTAATTTACTTGCAACGAGCAATCTTTTGTAAAGAATTCCTAGCTACTTCTAACCGCTCGGCATCGTTACATTTTTTTCCTCATCTCTTTTTCTTCTTCTTCGTCGTCAGTGATGATCTGCACACTTCTGACTGGACCCGTTTTCCTGTAAATCGACGCCGGCGTTGTGCTGGTCATCACGGTTGTCGGCACAATTGTCGATCGTTCGGAATTGATCGCCAAGTTCACCATTCTCAGCAGCAACGCTTCTCTGATTGGTGCCGGTAGAATCTCGTCGTTATCGTCGACGTCTTGCGTATAAAATTTTTGTCTGTACACTCTTTTAGAATACCTGCCGTCGTGATAATCATCATATTGAGGATAAATTGGATTCAATGCTCGAGGATACACAGGTCGTCTGAGAGGCACTCGATCGCCATACTGCGCCTGCTGATCGTACGCTAACTCCGGGCGTGGAAGTGGCGTTTGGTAACCCATTGGATACGAAGGGTACGGTTGTTGATCATACAAAGCGTCTTCAAGATAACTCTTTGGATAGGCCAACGCTTGCACGCCGTATTGACTCACTAGTAACCTTCTTAGCAGCGTCTGGAAATCTCGTCGGCTCAAAGGAGGCGCGATCGGATTCGGAGGTTCCGGAGGTAACGTCAAACTTCCAGTTCGGTAAGGATATTCGGATGTAGTTGGCTGATAATCTCTGTCATCTGAATGAGTCACCGGACTTGGAACTGGTCGCAAGATAGGTCGTGGTCTTTGATCAGCTTCTGGATAAATTAGCGGTCGCACCATAGGACGCGGACGCACGTAAGTTGGATTCATGGCAATTCGTGTCTCATCCTCGGGCACAGGATTTTCTGTCAGGTAATGAATATTAGAGTCTGTTGTGGTTGAATAAATTGGCTGTTGGTCTGGAGGAGGTGGTCGAAACAAGATTCTACCGATTGGTATCGCTCTGTAGATGCCGTTCTCTTCAAGATTATCTTGTTGAGATGGGACGAGCAATCTGGGCGGCAATTCTCGCAAATACTGCTCGGGTTGCTGTCTCACAAAGACAGGCTCGGTGCTCTGTCTCATGTAATCCCGGTTATCCACTGGTGCTCTCGCAGTGGAACTGCGAAGTAGGAACTGCTGAGTCGGCGTACGCTCTTCTTGAGTGGGTTTCGTCTCCGACTCGTACTTCGCATTGTCAAATCGACCTGCTGCTCCTAGATTATCTCGATTCAGGTAGATCTTCGGTCTTTCTGTGCGCGAAGTGCTGGAGACACGCTGAAGAATCCGCGGCGGAGCAGTTGTGGTAAATAAAGGACGCGTCGTAGATAAGGAACCACCTGCACCGTAAACGTCGGAATGATCGTCAACGTTGTCAGCGCCGGAGTTCGACTTGGTGGTTTCATCGTGCAGTTGCCTTCTCAGCGTGTTGCCTGTTGTAATCTTTGCTTCGTCTTCCTTCTCTAAGAAATCTTCGGATATCGGGGGAAGACTATGTTCGATCGGTCGTTTTGCGAGAACGATTCTTCGATAGGTGCCGCTTTTGTCTTCCATGCTCGGTCGATTGATCTGTGAATCTTCGTCTTCAGTATCGTCATCCTCTTCCGTCACGATTGGTCTCTGTTGGCCGTTAATAATAAAACGTGGTCTACTTTTTGCCGTGCCCTTTAGATAATGTCCAAATATTGTTCTCGGTGCTTCTGTGGTAGTGCTGGTAGTTGTCGTGGGGCTAGTGGTTGTCTTCCTCGTTCGAGGGATCGATTGCACGACCGATGATTTGGTCGATGCTTCTGTTGTTGTAGCGTACACGATGTTCGGCTTCTTTGTGGTTGACGTGCGGTTGACACGCGGTATGCTCTGCACGACCGAGATATGTTCCTGCAATGGCGACACGGTGGTTGCTTTAAATCCCGTACCGTTCGATGATGAATACGAGACTCTCTTTATTTCACCGTCAGCGTCGACAAAGCCGAACGTACCCTTGATGTTGCCCAGAACGTCACGACTCTCGACCTGACAAGGCAAGTTTGCCGTTCAATTTTTCGCGAAAGTAATGTACATTATCATTTTATTTTTAATAAACAAATAAAGTTTTCTTTAATATAATTAAAATAGACACTTGAATTAAATATAAAAGATACGGCATATCTCGCGCTAAATATTAAGATAATCAAAAAATAATCTAATTATTTATTATTATTTATTATTATTTATTATTATATTATATTTGCGTCGATGTTACGAGTACAGTCAGAAATTAAAAAAAGTCATACTTAACATCCGCCGTGGGAATACTTAAGAAAAACCAATAGAAAGCGATCTATATTACGCTGCGCTTAAGTAGTCACGCATATAATTACCTTGAATGATCCATCGCCGGCTTCGTAACCATACGTATAAGAGCCGTCTTCGTTCACCTTTCTGATCTGTTTCAAGATCGCCACTTGGTGATCGTGATGCGTTTCCGATGTTTGCTGATCCGTGACGTTTGTACAGCCGGCAGTCACCAAGCATAAGAATGCCATCAGCCATGGCGTCATCTTAAAAGCAAAATGTAATTTTTCTCTATGAGAAAAAAAACTGTAGCAACACAAATTTAGAATGCATTCTAAAAATAAATTTATCATGAAAAGTCAATGTATGAAAAAGCAAACTTGATCAATTTTAAACTTTCGCGATATGTAATATATGAAAATTTATATTTCAATTTTTTGTCGTTTTTTTTTTTTTAATTTTGTTTGTTTTTTCTTATTTTTTCATTTTTAACTCATTTTTATTTTTAATTCCGCGTTTTTTTAAATGTCAAATAAGATACTTTCGCAGTATGAGTATATGATCACATAACAATGCACTTGTCACTCTACGTAGCGCTTCGCAGTTTTCAGTAGTTAAGAAATTTATCTTGAAGATGAACAGGCAAGTAAGTGCGCACTTTTCCACAAGCACCAATATCGAATTTGCAAAAAATCCGTCGAAACATTTAGATCAAGCACTTGTGCTTAAATTATCGTTAAATTGATTCCTGACTGAAATCGATTTTTCGCGTTTCATCGCGCGCACTCGCGTCTGCTCGTAGTACTCGACGATATACCTTGCTGGAACTGGAAACCATGTTACCGCGGATGCGGTGAATGTTCTTAATACCGCGTGGGGTGTCGGGTGCCGTTATATATAGGGTGACACAATAGGCAACCACCACCCCTTCTACGTCGCGTTTCCACCGCCACGCTCAACCTTGATGACCCCTAAACGTTCATTAAGGCGGTGGAATACCAAATGACAGGCTCTTTCGTGCGGCCGACGGCCGTAAAACCGCGAGAATTCGCACGTGCTGCAACGCGCTTTGGCATAAAATACACAACAATAAAGACTCCTCGCGGTGATGTTTGCTCATCTCGATTACACGTTCTCTTTCTTTCGTCGAGCGAAATTGCTCAAGACAGGATTATCTTAACGAGACGAGAAAGAGATTGAGAAAAAGAACATAGGAAAAGTTACGAGATGATCAACTATTATACGAAGCGAACGTTGAAAAGTGACTGCTTTCTTTCTTCATTAGGCAAATTGACTGTTATGATTAGTGCTTAAAATATCTATCTCACGCGCACGAGTTTTACAATGTTTTTTATAATTTTCTATGACAGTTAAAATTCTATATTCAAATTCTCCTTTCTCTCATTAAAATTTATGCCAAGTACTCTTACACACTGGCATAAACTTATAATTTTATAAAGTAAATTGTACTTTCATCACAAGAAAAATACATTTTATGACTGTCGCGGATTTGTCCTAGAAATTGCCGGAAGTCTGAAAACTCGCACGCTTCGTAAGATCGCCGAAGAAAGTGCGCCAATAATGTCGACGAAAAGGAGCGGAAGTGAGTCTTTCACGGTGGTAACGAGTGCACTGTCCTGACAGAATGGGACACATGAAGAAGTTTGGCTTCGCGGAGACAAGTGAAAGCCACGTGGGAGTTGACAACAAGAAACACACAGTCTGTAAAATCTGTAACAATAGTTCCCACATAGTGTGCAACATCAGTATTGTGGTATTCGCTCCACTCTAGACACTCCCACAGGACAATTATTACATCATGCAATTTCCTTCGCGTTTCGTATATTCACTTTTTTGATGCCACTTTGATATGCCTCGTGTTTGTAGACGTATCGGCTGTCTATCTTGCCTCACGTCTTACGTTTCCTTTACGAAGATTGTTGGTTGTATCTCCTTCGCAGAGCTGCGCGAGCATATAACGATAGATCGATTGAAATCTATATAAAATAAACAGGATATCCGGGAAAAGTATACGAGATGAATCGAAAGATGCTCGTACTTTCTCTTAGCTTAATTACTTGACAAATCTACAGTCGATCTCTCTCTTTTCATACCATTATAATATCTTAAAGAATAAAAGAGATTGATAATATGACACTGTTTATTGGTAATAATTTAAAATAGCTGTTATATAATTTCTAAATTAAGTTTCTACACAGATATTCTCTAAAGTTTTGTCAAAATGGCTGGAAATTGGAAGAATTAGATCTTGTTATTTATTTATCGTAAAGCTTAATTCACCAAAACATTGCAATTTACAACATTATGTAATACTAATTAGGTCTTCTGTTGAGTGTTCGCTAAAAAAATAATCAACTTTTGATATGATAAAAACTAGTTGATTTCTAATCTATTATTTCTTTTTTTATTTAAGGTTTATTTAAGGTTTAGAATATAACAAATATTTAAACTATATAAGATTCTTAATTCTATTTTTATGTATGGGTAAATTTTCTAAAGTATTCTATATTTTCTAAGTTATAGTATATTTTTCTGCTTTTAATTTTTTTATACGATAAAATATCTATATTTGCGTGAACAGGTTTTGGAAGTAAGCGCTGAATGTACAAAACTAATTGTAACGCAATCACCAGATACACATTATTTCAATTATATTTTGACTGACACACCCACTTCGTGAACTAAAGTCTCACGTTATGTCTGAGTGAAAATTACAGATTCGTGCTCTGGTTTTGGCGAATAGCAATGCCGAAAATTTGTGCCGTTTCTTATATTACGAATGTATACCTATTATTTAGCCGCGTGAAATCTATTTGTTTTTATTTCACAGAATATATGTATGTATTATCTATTTTTCTATCACGCATTATTTTAAGAGAGAGAAAGAGAGAGAGAGAGAGAGAATGAAGAAATAATTATGATATTGCTGAGATAAAGCCATGAAGAAATATGAGAATTTTTTTAAGAATTATGATCATACCATCATCTTATTTTATCATATGTATAGATCAAGTACTTTTATGTAATTTGCAGACCAATTACTTCTATTCAGTCGACGTAGTACTATGTCATCATAAAGTTCTCATCCTGAATACATATTTTATCATCTTCAATGAACTGATTCTTAATGTAATGACTCACTGATGTTGTGCTGTACAACGCCTTGACTATGCTTTCTTCTATACAGATTTGTATGGCGTAAAAACGTACATGAGGAGGACTACGTTATAATTCATAAATGTTTATTAATATATTTTATAAAGTTTAAATCAATATATTAAATAAAAAAATAAATATTTGCATTAAAAAGGATAAATGAGAAAGTTATACTAATCCGAAAAATTAAAAAAAACATGAATATTATAGTGTATACGTGTGTGACAGTTTTTAGATAATTGATTTATAACAATAATATAATTTACCGCAAAAGTGTGCAATGTATACTTTACAAGCTTTATTTTAAATTGACACTTTAATTAGCTAGTTTTATTGCAATAATACTATCGATGTTGGATTGCATGCTAAACGACGGGATATCAAATAACATAATTATGACAGATTCTTCAGAGATATGAGCTGTATTACCACTTATATCATCAAAGTAAAAGATCGCATTGTGTTCATTTTTCCGTGGACGCAAGACTATAAGGAACTAACTTTGCACATAACAAAAGCAAAGCTTTTTTTACAGAAATTACTATACTTAAATTACTTCAGAAATTTGCGCCATAAATGTCATTTTTATTTGATTTTTCTCGAGCTGGATTACTAGAAATTAGCTATGTAGTGCATCTAAATGACACAAGTGCCGCTAAATTATGTCAGTCTACGTATTTATATCTGTCGTGAGAATAGCAAAAGAAAAGAATGATGGTCATATCCTTCTGACATTTAGTGTGTAGGACAGAGGATGTTGCGCATGAACGTCATCCTGTGCTCGTATCTCGCTATTCCGCGTGATTAATTCGCGTTGACATCTGTTAATGACGCTAGTGTTCTAGCTGGATGTTTCATAAAGTTTCTATTCATTATCATGATGAAGATACGATCACATGATAGAATGCAGTAAATCCAGAAATTTTTTAGTTTGTTCCAATCAAAGTTTAATATAATTTTTAGAATATTTAGGATGACACTCAGATAGCCGCTTTTATCGTATATCTCGCTTAATTTAATTTATAAAATAATTTCCCACAGAAGATTGAGATAATGATTGCAAATAAGTAGTCGTTTCTTTGTTAAACAATGTGGCAATTTTATTGTCTCGCTCATCTTCTATCGGCAAAATAGAGAGCACGATTAGAAAGCAGCAATGAAACTTTCGCTGACAATCCGCTACTTGCGGTAACTGCTAAACGTTGAATAAAGCGCGATCTATCTTATTATAGTTCACTGAAACTGAGTTCAAGGCTACATACTTCAAAGTGCGAAGACCTCGGCATGAATTAATCAGAAATGAGATCATTCTTAATATATTTCGGTGTTAAGTCTACTTTTTTTTTTGAATATCATACAAACTACATCTTTAATCAAATATTTTTAATAGAATCATAAAGATAAAAATATATATGTTACAATTGTTAAGAAAGGATATTTTATGCATCTTTGTTGTCTGACATAGATTTTGCAACGCAGCTATTGTGCGAATCCCAGGCAATAGAACATTTAATATATCATGTCGATGTAGTGTCAAGAATAAATCATGGTCCAATTTACTTTCGCGATTGCATATACGTGCATTTCAAAAATTAGATAATATACTTAGCAACAGCCAGGCGTATAAGCTGTCCAGCATTTGATTTAACACTTTGCTCGACTCTTTCATTTTCGATAACTTTCATTTAAGTGCTTGCAATCGACTTTTACTATAAAATCGACCTAACATACTCGCTAGATAATGCGTATCCTTGTTTATTATAGTATCATTTTTTACTGTGAAAATGTGTATTACCGTAAAGTGTTAAATTTATCATTAGCGACATTACGAAAGCAAATTCTACGCTCGAAATATCGTAGTGAAATTGACATTTGATTAAGATCACCTTTCAAGTGAAACCAACATTTTACGTAGTCATTACGCATATTGATTAGACATGGCAAAGTGACGAGAATAAGATATATAATCTGTATGAGATTTATTTAACCTTTTCAGGAACAATTCTTTCAAATTATAAATTGAAAGATAAGTCAGATAGAACGTAATAATGTGAAAGCATCTTGGACAAACATGACATGGAAAGTAACAAATTAAAAAATCGATATTTCAATCACAGTACAATCAAAATCGATATTTATCTGTTTCGATATCATTTATAAAAATGTTGACGCGCATCGGAGAACAATCTTATCTGAATTTAAAAGTGGCGATTCTCTGCGATTTCACGACGTGGCACGTGATTCATAATCGGAGCGGAGAAAACGCCGCAGGTGAATAACAAACGTTGTTCCTGACGTAACAACGTTTACTTACATATAAACGTCGTGCACGACGCGACGCCGCCTTTCTTACTTTTCTAATTTCTTCTCGCGGAAGCGCCTTCACCACGACACGAAACGGAAAATGGTCTGCCGTCGGGCGTCACTTCGTTAATCTCACCTCGTAAGAATTGCATGTTCGCTCACGTCCAGTTATGCTTGAGGCTGAAATGTTCGTTTTGCTAAGCATATTGTCCAGAAACGTTTAGAAATGCAAATTTAAAAGGATACTAAGTGATGAGACTTGAAATAAAGTTGTTGAAACTATTTTAAGATCTATACATATTCTCATATAAAAATAGATAGTGCAAAATAATAATTTTGCTTTAATGTACTGTCTACATTTATTACTTATATGTCGAAACGAGAACCGGCCCACTTCAAGAAACAGAACCATCGAGATTCAAATGAATCTCATAAGACTATGAATCTCGTGATCGCATAATTGAGACTTTAAACGAACATTCGCTCTGTTTATATCTACGCTTCAATATTTTAATTTCATAGCCCGCATTTTGATTGTCAAAAGTGGATATTCCATCGGATTGGGAAAATAAACAGAAGGCAGCAAATTTTCGCACTGTTATTTTTCTTTCGATTATACTTACAAATAATACAAAAAGAAAACAACTTTAACGGAAAGACTCTTCTTTATAAAGATTTATGCGCACTTATCGTGATTATTCTTTATAAAGATTGATGAATTGCTAAGTAGCTGTTATGCATTAACGCTAACAAGTATTATTTACAATAGACACCGCCGCTTCGAACCCATTTACAGCAACGACATGATTGCGACATAGATCAATCTCATGTTAAGATTTCTCGAAAAAGAACTTTATTACAATTTCATTAAATCCTTAATCTAAAAATGATGTGATGTACCTGTCAGATACTTTGTGTAATTGTAATTAACATTATTATAAAAGTGATTTCGCTCGTTGGCATATACAACTCACTGCTGTTTCCTTCCCACACTTGATATACGTTTCCGCGAGTTATATAGCACCGAGTCGCGAAACGCATTAAACTCGAATCGATTCTCACACTTGTGACAGAGAATGCAAATAGAAAGTTCGCGGCAGCTTTGGCGCGAATAGAATGTTGTCCTTACGAAGCAAACCACGCCAATAAGAGTATTGCGGTTTCCTCAACGGTTAGATCGCGGTGAACCTTACTCGCGGCAAACTTGCAAAATTCTACATTGCAAAAGACCGAGTGTACTTCCTACCAACATCCGCGTATCAGATATATCAAAATTATTGTCCAAATTATTGTCTGAAAGCGCGAAACATTACAAAATTTAATAACATAATTAAAAAGCTTTTTGCACAATATATTAAACTGATTCGAACATTTTTAATATGTTAAGTTTTATACAACGTTAAATATTTTAAGATAGAAATTTACAATAATTTTGATTGCTCGATGGATCAACGAAAGCATAAGCCATTCTAACTCTGCCTTGGACGGATTTGATTTGTCTAATTATTCTTTTTCCGTTTAATCGCGTTGAACTCGCCTTTCAAGCGATTCGATTCTGCATCGGACCGACGTTTTGTAACCGAGTCGTTCGAACATTATTACGTGGCTTGGGCTTATGGGGTCGAACTTAAAAGGTCCGCGGTCGCGTGACGAGAATTTCGCTCGCGTCACAAAACTTCCATGGATATCTCTACGATAGTACAGTGTAGATACCTGCGAGAAATTGCCACGAGTAATACATCGTACATGCGTGCATGAGTATTGCGTCAGGTCGTTGGCTTTCACTCTCTAACATAAACGTACACGATACTAGGCTGAAAAGAAATGCTCTTGGGATCGGCCTGAGAAATAAAAAGTACTTCGTTCAATATTAATTCGAATAAATAAAATTTTCCTACTTTTACATTTGCTAGTTAATGACGATATTGATGCTCATTTGAATCAATCTTCTTGCTTCAAAAAGATACACGTGCGACAAAAAAGAAATCTGAGTAAAAGAATAGTGGTAAAAAGATAAAAAAATTTTGTTACCAGCTACTATCGTGACTGTCATTATTCACATAATTACAGATATGTGAGCAATTTTCCCCATCAAGATTACATAGTTAATCGGGGACGTTAATTTCTTCACCTTTCTTGAGTAAAACAGATCGTTCACCGATTGCATCGTCAACGGGTAATTTTATCATTCGCATCAAGCAGATGGAACGCTCCGAGACACGCGTTGAATAATAAAGCAAAGTACACTATGTACATTTATATATAATTATCAAAGTATAAAAGTATTCAAAGAATTTCTGTTAGAATAAAGCAAAAATGACAAAAAGTTCGTAAAATTTAACTTTGAGTAATTTCTTTTCAAAAGATCGTTTTCTGCGAGATCGAGACAAAAATAAATCCGTGACTTTTATACGCTGCAATATTGGTTGTTGCAACTATGTTTACACGTCTTTTCCGCGGATTAATATTACATATCAGATATATTACACACGCGCATTCTTCGTGTACAACGCATGCATAAAAACGTTCGTGTGTGTCATTCACTCGGCAATATACTTCATATATTTCAGCGCAATCACGTGATAATATATATATTATTATATAATATGCAAATATATATATACTTATATGTAATACCCTTCATGCGCATGGGTTAACATTATTCGATTTACGCGCAAAAATCTCGACGATTTTCGAGTTCGTGAGAGAAATGTTCGGAATAACACCGACGAGAAACAATTAGAAGATGTTGGACAAAAAAAAAATCCTCAAACATCATGTCTCAGATGGATTCAGTAATTATTAGCGGTGTTACTACGAAGAAACTGATCGATCTGACCTACTGATAGGGCCGTAGTGGCGGAGGCTTTTAAAGGTGCGACGTAATAGAACGCCTGGGGTTCTCTCTGCGATTCCAACAGCTGAAGCCTGTGAGATGTCTGTTGTTGTTGTTGCTGCTGCTGCTGCTGCTGCTGGCGACGTTGTTGTTGCGCGTATAGCTGCTGGGATTGCTGCAGCAGCTGCGCCTGTTGTTTCCTGTAGAGTACTTCCTGAGGCTGTGCTATGGTCGGACTGGGCGCGGACTGAGCCTGCTTGTAGATCGGACTTGGACGCTGGGCTTGGAGCTGCTGCAGCTGCTGCAGATTGAGCAGGGACTGGGGCTGGGCTACGAACGGTTGGAGTTTGTGACTGAGACTAAAGTCACCTACGGTCTGAGGCAGTGACTGATAAAGCTGGGTATTGTACTGACCGGTCGCGGGATCATATATGAGCTCCGACTGGTAGATGGGTTCAGCGGCGGCTGCGGGGGCGGCTGCAACCGGTGTTTGACCGGTCAGCTTACCTCTCGAAGACGAGGCGGTTTGGGCGGCCTGAGGTCTCGCGGGAACGGCGGCGGTGGCGGCAGCGGCGGACACATGAGAACCGAGTGAGTTCACGTAACGTTCGAGCTCGGCGGCGAAGTCAAGATGAGGCGTGGCGGTCGTGGTGCGCAAGTGAGACGATATCGTGGGATGAGTTTGAGTATACAGAAGATTATCAGGGCGTTCGGTGCTACTGGGAGAGACATATTGCGCGGCTACTTGAGCGACATGGGGTCTTGGAGTGATCGCGACCGACTGAGGTCTAGGATGACGAGTCACCGGTCTGCGAGTGGTCGTTTCGAGCGACTGATAGACAGTCGAAGCGACCGTAGGCTGACTACGAAGGACGGGAGCCGCAGTAGTTTGATATTGGGCTGCTGGGGTAGAAGCTAGTCTATAAAGAGACGGGCTAGGGGACGCCGAGGACTCATAAATGGCGCTAGAGGGTGTGACCTGCACTAAAGTCGTGGGTCTTCTGAAGGCTGAAGGTCGCACTTGAGGCTTCAAGTCTTCGTCAGTCAGCTCCTGGCTGGCGTCATCGTCCAATTGATACTCCGTCTGGAATATGGTAGTAGGAGCGCGGGTAGTTGATGGTTGATAAGTAGGTCTCACAGGACGAGGTACAGGTCTGACAGAAGGATAATTTGCTGGTCCAGAAATATCATCCTTCTCTTCTTCTGGTATCTCTTCCTCTTCATCTTTGGGCGCATTCGGGTCGCAGGGATTGCCTGAGACATAGGTGAATTCTCTCTTGTTGCCATCCGGATCAATGTAGCCGTATTTGCCGCGTACGACGCAGTCGGTGCCGCGAGTCTCTTCTTTGAAGGAACCGTCGGCCGCTTCATAACCGAAGGTGAAGGACCCGTCGTCGTTGACCTTGTTGTAATTCCTGATCGTTTGTACTGGCGGTGGTTTTGATGGGTGCAGCGCGTCCTTCGAACGTGGCGAAGGAAGTGCGCGAGTGCGTGGCTGATAAACTGCTACGCTGTCGAAGTCGTCCTCGGCGGCCTGGTTATCATTTTCCTCGTAGTATACTTGTGGCTCTGTCACACGAGGCCGAATCTGCACTCGCCTCGTTTCCGTTAGAGCGAGCAGACACGCCGGGATTACCTGATAATAGAAAATATTTTATTACGCTGGACAGTTCTTAACACTAGTGTTAGTATATTATTATTATTAGTATTATTAATGTGTCGATATACGACGTTACGCGTGTTGCGCACAAAAGAAAGTGACTTGTTAGATCGAAATTTTTTCAAAAGTTTTACGTTGAAAACGGGAAATGAGGTGGGCGTTTTCGATAGAGAAATTATGACCGTAAATGTTTTATCAAGAAAATAAATGTAGAAAGTGTACTCAGTGAAAATGAGAAAATATAGAATTGTGATATTTAATATGTTGCAAGTATTTGTATGCGCATCGAGAAACAATAAAAAAATTAACATAACGCGTTATCAATGACAAGTAGAAACATACAATACGTGTCAGACGCGCTCAACGCGATCTTTTATTCGCAAAGAAAGAAGTAGTTCGATCGTATCACGAAGGAGACGTAATCGAAATTGCTGGAGCTACTAAAAGTAACGTGAATGCGAGACTAGCCGGCTGGTTGATCTGGTTTCCAGGCACAAAGCCGGATCTACATCATGGACGTACAGTTATAGTCAATAGGAAGCAGAAGATGGAGAGAGCGAGAGTTTCGCGGATCGGTGAACGCTCGTGTACGCGCAAACGGTATGCACGCAACAGAATTTCTTATCGCTTGCTCGAACGCGACCGAATGCTGTTAAACTCGAGCGCCAAGCACGATTACAGCCGACGACGTCGTAAAAGGTGGAGTCCGCCAGATTACATCTGACTTTCGTGCTACATGATCCTGTTGCGAAAAGTGTTCCGTTTCGAATATTTTGGTGTTTGCAAGAGTAAAATAATTCAAATTTCTTAATTTATAGCCATACATCTATTTTCTTCGATAATTTAAGCAAGTTTCAGCAAGAAACGCAAATTGTTTTACGCTACTGTTAAATTTTACATAAGAGAATTACAACATTATCACTGTTATAATCTACATATACATAAACTTGCGCATTTCTTAAACTTGTCATATTCTTATGCAATATATAAAAAGCTATTGATATTTTCTATCACGTTTTTTATTTGACGTATTACATACATAATTGTGGCGAAACGCGCTTTTCTTGCGAAGCTTGACCGTGCGTCCTTACTGACAAAACGTGGTCTCGACTTCCGGTAAGGCGGCTCACGGTGGGAACCGCCTCAGCGCGCGCGCACACGTGTTACGTAATTTCTACTACTCGGCTGACCCGAATACGGGGCGAGGCAGGAGCGCGCCGCGACGTGCCTACCGTGAGAGAGAAGGAGATTCAGATTCAGAGCGTCGTAACTCGGCGCGCATGTTTCGCCGTCGTTGTCGGCCGACCGCTTCTGGATCTCCTTGAACCAAGCCGAGAGCAAAACGCGCGGCGCACAAAAGACAGGCGGTGTAACCACACCTAGCGACGACCCACAGGAAACAACGCCGTGTGGTCCCCTTACCGCTTCTCCTGAATACATTATAAACGACAGATACTACACGCGAGAAAAAAAAACAAAAAGACCATTATTCTTTGATACAGGCGAGTCGATTGAAAGAGTTGGGAACGCGAATCCAATGTATACACTTTTATGATAATATGTGGAAAGTTAATGAGCCGTTCACAGACATTTTAGATTTGTACCTATGTGTAAACCAGTTTACTTAAATTAATGTAGTTAATAATGAGCACATATGATCTTTTTCTCAACGCCTTGTCTTTGAATTCTCATGGTCTCGCTGGTAAACTAATCGCTGTTTTAAGCATTTAAAGAATAACGATGAGAATTACTTTGTACAGACAAGTAGTCGTCAGATCGTGCTCGAGTACGTTTTCTCTGAAAAATACAATCTAAACCGATAAAAGATCGATTTTCTCGACTTTGTGATGACCCGATCGAGAATACTCGACGATTGCGCATGTATCGTCCTTGAGACGGGCAGGCACGTCGTCCTGTAACTTTCGAATGATACGGTATGTGCTACAGCGTGGTCTCTCTTGGGCGTGCGCCGATTAATTTCAAGCTGCAATAAAATGCCGGCGTCTTTCTTCGCGCCGAAGACAGGCGCTGACGAAATAGCGCCGGACCGAATTTGGCGGACACATGATAAATAGGTCGATAAAGTGATATTTCGCAAACACATTGTCGACATGTATGCGAAAGTTGTCTCTCATAATCGATTACTCAGCCAGCAATTTCTGACGCGCAGCTGGCGTGAATTTGAATTGCGAGCCTAAAGAAACTATACCTAGACGATTAACATTCGGGATAACAATCTGTTTCGTCTTGTTTTCCGCCTCCTATTTTTCGTCACCTTCTATGAATTATAATTTCACCAGTAATATGCAGTGGGAGAGACAAGAATAAAGTACTAAATCTCATTTACCCGTTAATTTCGAAGTACGAGTGCTTTTTCTCAAAAAAATACTTTTAAACTTCGCACTTCGCAATTCTTGTGCGAATTTTAGAGTTTATGCTTTCTGACATTGTAAGATTAGAACGTATCGTTCGATTATCTAATCGTAGTCAAACGAAATCGATTGCATATCTACTTTTAAAGTGCTAAAAATTAGAAAGCTCTTTGATCGGCGGGCCACAGATCAATTCTCGCGATTATCAAACAGTGCGGGATTCGCGCGGTCCAACGAAATTAACGAGGAGACTTGCAACTTCGTCATTATCGTCGGCCACAGAACACGCGCAACTGTCCGGATCACTGAAAGCGTGTACTGGCTAATGACTCCTCCATCTGGTTCGGGTTAGAGGAAAATCGTGACGCCGAGGTAGGGCTCTGTAATCAACGTTGTGGCGTGCCAGTCACACACAGTGAGAGGCACGGACACATTCGGCTCGATCCAGTTGAAAGCAATCGGCCACGGCGCACCACGCCTCGTTTAAGTGAACCCCCCGGAGCTGTCTGGAGAAAGGAAGAATCGCGTTGCACCGAGCAAATCCGGACTCGCTGCTTAATAAACATACGCCCTGCTTTTTGCCACTTATCTCCGATTTCGATCACTTCCTTTTCGCGAAACTTTTTCGAAAGTTCGAGCAGAGAAAATAATGTCGAAGTTGTTTTTTTAAGTAGGGTAACAAGTGTCGTATTTTATAACGATGTAAATTATTTTTCCCACTTTGGAAAAGATTTTATTAAGATCAAAGTGTAAAATTTATACAGCTGTATAAATTTTCTGCTTTGGCATACACTCATAGTGAAAATGATATATACTTAGCTTGAAAGAAAGTAAAAGTCTTTGTTAGAAGGTTTTAATTATATTTTTTTATGATACCTCTCGAAGCAAATAGTCTACAATGTGTTACTTCATAGCGAAATGCAGTAATTATATACCACAGCTGATGCAGAAATTGTTGCCATCAAGAGATCTGCAATCATTTAATTTTACACGGAGTACAATTTGATGGCGGGAAACGATTAATATAAGCGCCGTATCTATTTTACCTAACTAGTCGTAGGTTTTCGGAGGATAAAAGAACCTCGGTACCGCCGCGTGGGATCAATCACGCAAGCAAGATAGCCAATTACCGATCTATGATTAGCTGCGATCTCGTAATGCACGCCGTGTTCGTACGCCGATGTTTCACGGAGGAAAAAGCGAAGGAAGTCGTTACGGAGCGAGCGCGAGGAAACTTTGCTACACATATTTGTAATAGCGCGACCGCGTTTGAGCTAATGATCGAATGTAACGGTAAAAGCGCGGTGAGCTGCGTCAAGGAACATGATAGCAAGTAGTCTCTTTCACGGTGAAGGTGACGCGTCAGTTTCGAGAGAGGAAAATATGAGACTAACGACGACCGGTTGCATTTTAACAGCGTGTTTTCGATTTCGTAACTCACGTACACATACGC
>QVOB01009986.1:0-39139 GCA_014839585.1 Pseudomyrmex concolor | reverse complement strand
TCAATATATTCCCGGTTGAAAACGCTACACAAATTATATGACAAAATATTATTCGCGTGATGTAATCAAAACGCGAATGAGAAAAGCGTTTGTTTTTTAAGTCCAAATTCTTCTTTTGTTCGCGATATTGAGAAACATCAGCTGTGTATCTATCTCGTGTTTTCGCGCTTTTATGTATTCTAGAATCGGATTCGTAGTTTTCGCATCGGTGTGAGAAAATAATCAAAACAGCGTCGCGCGCGCGGAAATTACGCGCGCTTTAACTTTATTTCGCGTAGACACGCGAAACCGATTAAGTAAAACGTTTTTCCGTCACATCCATACGGTGGATTTTATCCCAGAAAACGGGGGTTTCAAAATACTACGTCTGCAACATTCGGTCGACGCATGCGAACACTATGACCGTAATGTCACTACGATCTATTCCGCGCGATGTATCGATGCCGGTGTGTCGGACTGTCCGGAGGGTTTTATCGGAAAATTCGATCGCGCGTCGCACTGAGGTGCACTGAAAGTGCAACGTGGTGGAGCTTGCAAAAAAATGCGAGAGAGAAAGGTAGCAAAGTAGGAGAGGGGTGGGAAGAGAGAGAAAGAGAGAGAGATAGGAGAGACAGGTGCAATGATAGGTGAAAGTGTGTAAGAGAGCGAGAGACAGCAATGTCACATTCATCCTGACGAACCATTACTTCCATTCATCGTATTCGCGATACTGATGCAGATACGTGGCTTTTCCGATATATATGCCCGATGGCACTATCATTAAAATGACATCGTGAAAACGCGGGAGAAACACGGACCGTGATGGAGAGAGGAAGCGTCAGCGATGTGACCCGCTCCCGCTTTGACTTCCATTTCGCGCCGTTGCTCTAAGCATCATAAATCTTGAAAAACTGTTAATCCCTCGCGTTCTTTTTTATTTCGGCATCACTTCGATCTAACAACTTCCAACGATGTTAAATTAATAGCGACAAACGTTTCTAAGAAACAAAAAGAACAAAACTGATGTTTTTTTCAACATCGGAAAATGAGAGAAATTCAAGTCACGTGTCCCGCGAAGATAATACGGGAAGCGTATCAATGTGCTGATTTAGGTTGATTCGATTAATAAACCGCGGCGTCTGCGCTCTCGGCCGTCTGAATATCGCAAAACTTTCGGAATCCGATTAATTCCGCACGAAATGCGCATGTTTAATTACAGTATCCGCTCGAGAACAATCAGAGCCTGAGTATCCTCAGCTTTGTGCCAACTATAGAGGACGACGGTAAATATTTGACATGCCGCGCGGAAAATCCTGCCATACCCGACAGTGCGTTGGAGGATAAGTGGCGGCTCGACGTACAATACCAGCCAGTAGTCAACTTGAGGATGGGCGAGACACTAAATCCGGATGACATCAAAGAGGGCGATGACGTGTATTTCGAGTGCATAGTGCAGGCAAATCCGAAGGTGTACAAGCTCGCCTGGTTCAAGGATGTAAGTGCGATAATCTGAGCACTCGCGTGTCCCATCACGATACCCGAAGAAACATTTCACGGCATATTTGCGTTCCGTTGTGTTATGGCCGCGGCGTTGCATTTGTTTTCTCTCCGTTTATGCAAATTTAATTAGTTACTCATTAGATAACTCGCGTGTGCACAATTCCACGTGCACATTTTTTATTATTATTATAGTTTGCATCTATATTGTGGTTATAATGCGTGAACGTTCTCACACTCATGTTTTTCATATCACATTGTAATTTGCAATTAAGAAAAAAAAAATTCTCATTACAAATTTTCTCAATCGACAACGTCGATTTTTTTGTGTTGTGTGTGTTAAAGGGTAAAGAGCTGAAGAACAATTCCACGGCCGGGGTGATTTTCAGCGATTTTTCATTGGTGCTGCAAGGATTGACTCGTTATTCCGCCGGCGATTACACCTGTCTCGCGGCAAACAGCGAAGGAAAAACCGCCAGTAATTCGGTGTCTCTCCAGATAATGTGTAAGTTGAAAGCACAATTAACAAGTCTTTGTAATAATTAATAACTCAATTATACCGATCGGAAATTGGTTCGGGTAAACAATAACGCTAATGGCGTTTGAACGTATGTCCTTCACAACGCACGGGGTCAGTTCCCCAATTTCGCTCTCGCGCGCGGCTCACAATCCCTCGATAATTACTTAATCGATGGTAAGCAACTCCGTGCGCACGGCAAGCGCCTATGGTTTGTCGAACGCATGAGAAACGAATTTCCCTCCGACCGTCGTGGCGAGAAAATAGGTTGGCGAAGGCGAGGAGCAGAAGGGACGAGAATAGGCTGTATAGTTTTCTGTGAGAAACACGGAAACGCGGGTTATTCTATTAGAATGGTCGGTGGCCCTGGTGCCTAGCCCGGCATATCTGCATCTTGTAAATGACCTAAGAGGGAAGGAAGGACTGCGATGCATATTCAGTACATGTAAAGCATAAACTGAATATTCATGTGTGGGTGAACGCAGGCTGTGGCAATGTGCTAAGGCCGTAACAGACATACGATAGAGCGCACATAATCGAAAGAGATCGCAAATCCATCCTGATATTTTAAATCCCGTTCTCTTCGACGCATTTCGATGATGTTGATTTCCAGCGGAAGATGCAGAACAATTGACAGTCGCATCACAATACGCGTCTGTGTAATATTGCAAGTTAGCAATATTTTTATGGCGTGATGCGGCAAGAAAAACATTTTGTTTCATATATTTTATTTATGTATATTTTTTTTCTGTTATCTATGTATAGTTTAAAATAAAAATTATTTCAACGTTCTCTAGAGAGAAACAACTAAAGTATTGAAAAAATAGTTTTATTGCACGTAGTATAGTATACTATATGTATGTATTTTGTATTTTATCTATACATATATATACAATAAGTGAAAGAAAGTAATGAGATGTGCTACAAGATCTGTGGATTTTCTGCTCCACAACTACAAATAACTTTAACCGTTTGCAATGCAAATCGTATAAGTACGGGAAGCTTCCTGGTCAACGCACATTTGATTCACAAATTTGGAAGTTTGTTAACATCCATTGTTCTACACGTGAATTAGAGCATTTATTTAAATCTCTCTTGATAACTTTGAATCAAGTAGGAATCACAAATTTTAGTCCGTATATTCTCTACGTTTACAATGAACAATCTTGTCGTTAATAAATAATCAATCTCAACAACTACAAAAAATTTTATCCATATTTTTTTTTTTACATCTACAATTTTCTGTGCGCGTGTGTGATAAAGCTTAGAAAACAGCACGTGAAATATTTTGATTGAAAAAATTAATACATCAAGCGTTGATCGTCGGCTATTGAATGAATAAGTAAAAGAACTTGTAATAGAGAAGTCAAAAATAGACACAATTCGAATTCCGAACATTTATTATGAAAAACCTAATCTGTTTTATTAGAATAGAAAAGGAAGAAGAGATCGTTGAATGTTTTATAAAGCGGAACGTCGGCCTAACAATTTGTCTGGTTATTCTAGAGAAATTGCGAAATTATTCAAGCTGTACTTTCCCACACACACACACACACACACACACACACACACACACACACACACCAGCGTAGGAATATAATGTTGTCTTTCGTCACATTTATTCTTCATCTCTTTTCCCTTCTCTCTTCTTTCTTTTTTAAATCGGAAATTTCAATAAAATAGTGAAGTTTTCTAAAAAAATTATTTTCATGGATAAAAAGATAAATTAAGACTGTTTTGATAAAATGTTTGAATAAAATAAAACACTACTGCGTGTGTTTTTCATGACTTGTTAGAAAAACTTACGTACATGCCAAAAGACATGTTTGTTTATAGAAAAAGCATTTCTTAGCATTTTGCGAAGCAATTTTTGCTTCAGAATATATCGTATTAAACATAAAGGAGATCAATCTGATTTCTCTCTCTCTCTCTCTCTCTCTCTCTCTACTATACTATACTACGTATCTCTTATTCACAAACTTCGAGATCGAGCCATGACGTCTCTGCACAGAGTATCTTCCTTTAGTAAACAGATGTACTTGCAGCCTTGCTGATACGTCGATATACGGTAACGCTGCTCTACGGCAGCATCTCCCGAACTTCTCATCTTAGCAATTAATTTAGTACCAGAGAGAGAGAGAGAGACTGTATCAAATTGCAACCAGACAGTCTCTCTAACCGTGATTCCCAGCTTCGGTCGTAAATCATCACTCAGTCCCATGCGGGACTTCCGCGTGTCATGGCCTATCGCAAATACCGATGTCAAGGGAATTTCCTATTAGACTATCGATCGACCGTGCGGCGGGCTGAACGCTGTCTAGCTGCTTCTTCTTCCGTTTGACACTCGCGGATCTCGCCGGGATATAGAGCGGCGCGCGCGCGCGACATATCGCAGCATAGAACATGAACCGCACGCGTCGAATATCCATTTAAATCGCCGTTAGTATTATTTTACGGACAAGAATGCTGTGTGATTGATTTACGATTCTATATGTACACGCGCAGAGAGAAGCGCGCGAACGTGCGCTTGGCTACGCGACGCTGGAAAAGAAATTAATCAGAATCACGCTCTTACGCTTATCATCAGGACAATGAAAATTCTCGGTGCGGAAGAACGCAGATTGCATACACACTTTGTTATACATTAATCTTGACGGGCGGTTCTCATAAATCACCGCTCCCGTACTTCAAACTTCGTTCTGGTCTATCGTTGTTCGCAGAAAAGCCAACCGTCGACAAAGTGCGACGACTTTGTTTGCAGATGCACCGGTGTGTAAGGAGGGCAAGAGTGAGGTGGTGGTCGGCGCTTTGAAGCAGGAAACTGTGTTGTTAGCTTGTTCCGTGGAGAGCCATCCGGCGCCAGTGACTTACCACTGGACGTTCAATAATTCCGGCGAGCTCGTCGACGTGCAGTCTCGTTATTCCCACGTATCGGCGTCCGGCACACCGTCCGCCTCGGACACTCTGAAAGAGTACCAACAGTTTCGCGGCCCCAATCTCGACTACACACCGGCTACGGAAATGGATTACGGCACGGTAGCGTGCTGGGCGAGCAACCAGGTTGGCAAGCAACGAACACCCTGCCTCTTTCAGGCAAGTACTTTTCGCCTCTTTGCTCTCAACCACGTGCGCGGCTTTCGACGTGCGATTCAGAATTTCGTGCTTTCAGATTGACGCGCGTGTCGAATGTGTGTGTTTTTACTCTTCTTTTTTAAAACAAATAAAATTACACTAAAAGATTTTATCAAAAGTTTTAAGTTTTTTCTTTTTTAAATTATAATTTTATTTTCTCGTAATATATTTTTTATGTGACGATATTAACATGTTTTCTTGAACGATTATTACTTCAATCACTGTTCTTAACGTTTTTACTTGTAGCGATTCGTTTGATCTGAAAGTAGTATTTGTAGTTGAATCGTTCGTAGTGCAGGTCTAAAAAATTCCTGTATTTACATCACATACATGTTACTGGCTATTTCCTTCATAAATTTTATACACATTGTACACTCCGGCATCACTATGTACCCCATAAATTTTCATTTTGATCGATCGACGATACCTACAAAGAACGCGGAGCTGCTTTTTGACGATACAAACTGTATTTGAAAGTGCATGTGAAAATCCTCGAACGTGTGCGAAGTCGTTTGTCGTCGCTACGGGGTAAGATCGATCGTTCTTTTCATCTATTGCGCGAAGGACTGCGCGATACAGGAAGATGTACATATTACATCCTTTGAATTACATCCTTAAATTACGCGGACTATTATGCAACAGCATTTAGAGGGAAGTGCATTAAGAAATCACCGGCCGTTCTAAGCTTTTATTTTCATGAGTAGAGAGAAACTTTGCTTTGTTAGTAATATAATAACAGACGTGTTGTTCGCTTGATGCAAATACGCTTTATTTCCGGCTCGCTTGTTTCAGGTTATAGCCGCGGGCCGTCCGTATGCTCTTCACAATTGCAGCGCCACGGAAATGTCGGCGCCTCTGGAGGAGCTCGGCACGAAGTCGGGAACGGGGCTGGTAGTCCGATGCCTCGAGGGTTACGACGGAGGTCTTCCGATATACAGTTATCTGCTCGAGGTCGTGGCCGACGAGGACGGAGGTTCGATTCTGCTAAATAAAAGTGTGCCGGCAAGTCCCAACGGACCTACCTTCGAGGTCGCAGGACTAACGACGGGTAGGAGTTATCGACTTTTTCTCTACGCAATTAATGCGAAGGGGAGGAGCGAACCTGCCATCCTCGAACCGGTAACTCTAAAAGGCGTCGCTATGTATACAACCGGTGAGTGTAGATTTAGTTCTTTCGAAGATGTTTTTCGTGTGTCAAAAATTTATTTGTCTATTTATTTTTGTGACAAAATTCCGCTTATCATTTATATTCTTTGTCGGTGACAAAATATTTTCTGATTTCGCAATTAAATATTATAATTGCACGAAATGTAGAGACAGCAATGATTCAGTACTTCCCCGCTAAGAATAATCGCAAAACTTTCAAATTATGAAATCCTCTGAATATATTTCTTTTGCGTCGCTCCCGTTTTTGGAAAATTATGAAAAGTTTTCTCGTTAGCATGATTATTCTTATGTGCGTGTATGTAAGGGAAAGAACAAAGAATGATTTTGGGATAAAATCTTCGAACAAAGTCGTAAACGAATCATGAAGCATGTAACTTGAATGACCTGTGAAGTTGAAGAAGAAATCCAGTTAATGATAATGAAATTCTTTTATGATATCTCTTCTTTTCATTATATATTTAAATTTTCTCTGCTATGCAAAGTACAGTCGCGTTTATTCTTTGCGCCGCGGAGAGAACTTACTACTCGTTAATAGTCGCGCTTCCACATCGTACGGAACGGAAACGACTTCGCACTTTACAAAGATATTTACTTTTTATGTGAACAAGTAGATCTTTCGCTAACACTCTCATACACAGTGGGGAAATAAAAAAAAATAAAAAAAAAAAAAAATTGATCGCATTGTGTTCGTCGGGCGAGCGGTCGAGCCGGTTTTCCTTTCTCGACTTCCTATATTTACGCGTCAATCGCCGATTGTTGCAACAATAAAAGCCGCGCTACATTTTCTTTCTCGTCGTGTCGTCCCCGTTGAAAACCGAGCGCGCAGACCGGATGTGCTCTCTGATAAATGACGCGGTCCGGCCGGAAAAAACGCTGAATTTCACTTTTGACGGTCCATTAGAGAGCGCGCGGTTACGCGTGCCGCGCGGATAGCGTCTATTATACGCTGATAGACGTCGCAAGAAAGGCGGATATGATCGCAATTTCGCAAATACTGCGAGCGGACGCGTCAATATTGCAATTAGTCGGTTAACCGCCTGTAGTCTCCTCGCCGTTCTCCACGACGAGGCTCACACTGCGGTCGGCGAGGTTGTGAACCGGTACGTAGGGTGAAGGGAAGGAGAGCGGAAGGAGGGTTGAAGTGGTCCGTTATCGGTGGTAGAGGCCGAGTATTCGTAGGGTAGGTAGGAGAGCTTAATGCTGAACGCAGCGCAACGCAACCGCAGGTATCGGACCCTGCGGACCTTGCAATTAACAAAACAGATTACTCTCAATCAACGAACACCTATACTCGCTTTGGTATACGCGACGTGACAATTTCAGAGGCTTTCTGCAACTCTCCACGCGATTCCACGAGAAAATAACAAACATTTCGTAACGGCGCAGTTGATAGTATTGAGGAGAATTAAATCGTCGACTTTTTTTCTTTTAAATTTTTTGAGAAGAAACTTAAAAATGATAGAAATGAAAAAAAGTTACTTTAACAAATATACAGAAGATACACTTTGTGTCAGTAACAAATTAATGGTCTCCAGGACGTTATTTCCTGCGTCGCATCGCATTATTTTCTGCGTCGAATTGAATTCGAGTCGATTGGATTTTATACATCTTACGATTGACAGAAGGAAAAAGGAACAAGTTGAAGGGCTGATAAGTACATTTATCAGAGGAAATACTTATTCGCGTTGTCAATAGTCTTTCTTCCGTTTACGTAACAGCAAAGAGAGGAAACGTTTTCTTGATGCTGGTTTATTTTCTCGTAATATTGGTGGCGTTAAACCGCGTTGCAAACTTGAAAGGCATCCGAAACTCAAAAGAACTTATCGTCCGAGCGTCTGTTCGTGCTGTCGCTCGTCGACACGAAAAAGCCAAAACGCGAGAACGTAATTGCCGACTTGATCGATGCGCTACAGACTGCGTTACATACGAAAAATTGCAGCTGGAAGGTTGGCGTGCTCAGGAATTTAGCTGCAACGCGATCGGAAACTAACTTCCATTCCCTCCCGGTACGTGAAGGAAAATGGTTGCCGCTCGGGTTGCTTCTTGTTTCCGCAAATAATTTCGGTCGAGCCAACAAATCCGCGGCAAATCTTTTGCGAAGCCAATGTCGGTAAACGATTAAGAAAGTATAATGTTTACACAAGCATCCCGACTTCGATCATCCTTTTTCCATTTGAGGAACAATGATTATAATAGACTCTATCCATGCGACTCCGTAATAGAAAGTCATTGGTAACATACGGTCGCGGGTCAACACGGGGTTAATTCAGTTTACCACCGATTTCCAATGTCACCAACCACTAGTAAGTCCCACCCTAACTCTCTCTCGCTCTTTCTCTTTCTAATGTACTCGCACCCTCGGTCTTTACCGTCGAGGGTCCGACTCTCCTCACTCTCCGCCTCCTTCCTTCTTCGCTAATTCCGACACGCCTGACTTTACACACTGGCTCTCTGTGTGCGAGGGTGGCGAGGTGCAAATATTGATTTGACGACCGTAACCTCGCCGCGCTGATTTGCCCGAATGGCGGCCTGTCTACGAACCATCGAAGCCAATTTGCGGGCTCTTTGTATTATCCCTGGTTCTAGTATTGTTCTACAAAGAGCTGCAGAGATCCGTTAGCGACAAAAGGTACTCTCGTCCTTTGCGCTGCGGTTTTAATGTTCCTGTGCTTATTTCAATCCCCTGCATTAATATTCTGCGTAATCTTTTGTAACAATCGATCGTGTTCAATCCGATATAAGTACAAAAATACGATATCTCCAAACATGCTGGTATAAATAAAAATAAATGTAAAATTCTTTATCGAAATATATACGCGAATGTAAAGAACGTAGAACACCTCGAAGAGATGATGATATTTTATCGTTGATCGATTATTAAATAGATGAAGCAGAAAGAACACACACACATACATACACGCGCTTGTGTTTGATATACACGGAGATATTTCCGAGAAATGAGGCGAATCTTACACTACTTCTCACTTATCACGTTCTGAAACAAACTTCTCCCTTTTCCTTCGTTCCAACAAATCGTTGTGGTTCGTGCGAAGAGATCTCCCGCTGAAATGTTTTTGTGTGTACCTTACCAGTATCTCTTGTGAGGAACAAGAACTGGCCGCGAACGAATGAAACGCTAGTCTCGGTAACGATACCGACATGCCGAGGAAGAAGATATGATTCAAGTCGAGAAGTTTCTCTCGGCAGCCGCGGAAGCGAGAAAAACGGTAACTCGGCGTGGCACGCTGCGGTAGTGCAAGAAAACGAACATGAGGGATAAAAGCGAGGTACGAGACGAGTCGGCGTGGCTGAGACAAGTAGGAAGAAAATTGTAGCAGCCTCTCTCTCTCTCTTTCTCTGTTGCCTTTTCTCGTAATCGTTCATTGAACGAGCATCGTGGCTGATCCACTAGTAGGAAAATTAAATAAATAGAATATTTTTCCCACTTACGCAGATAAAAGTCACGTCTCAAATCTGTTACACACGACCGCGGCTGCGATTCTATCGAATAAAAAATGGAAAAGAAATTTTCTCGTATCGCTTATTTTCTCAAACTTGCGCACTAACATCATATCGTACGAGAAAAGAAGCAGAGAAAGAACGGAAAGGAAAAGCGGAAAATAGAAACGAGATATCGAGGATAGTCACGTAAAACGAGAAGGTACGGGCGACTCGGTTGCTACGAGCGACTCGCATATTCTTGTTGGAAACTTTCGTACATAAGGTATAAGTCGCATAACTAGCGCGAAACGGATTACGGGAATTAATCTTAAAAGTTTCGTATCGAGCACGCGGCAAGCATCACGATGGAAATTTATGTAGGATGTTACATATTGATATTAATGAAGTTGTAAAGGTTGCTTCGTTTATATTCGTTATCAACCGAGAAAAATCGGGCTTAATTATCCAGGAAACAGAATAATGTCTTTTCCTATTGAAGAAAAGAGAAATTGAGCGAATATTTCGTAACGATTCTTCTCGAGGATCGATCGGCCGGAGAAAATCTCAAGGTCTTCCGAGAGTTTTCGACATTCTTACGCGCGCTTGTTTGGCCTCGGGGCTGCCACGTGGACGGTTTCAGAATGCAATTCTTTCGAAATTGGTTTCGGGTTTCCGCGGGATTGCCTCGATTTGGGACGAATTACTTTACCCTCGTCGAAGGTTGCGCGCGCTCGCGTTTCTCTGCTCGGCCACTCGCAAAGAACTTCCCCCGTGAAATCCCGGCTTTAAACTCTGTACACGTCGTGCGAGTATTGCCTCGCCGGAAGCGGACTGATTTTCCCAGGAGTTCGCTTGTCTCTATCCACGTGG
Source organism: Pseudomyrmex concolor (assembly GCA_014839585.1). Lineage (NCBI taxonomy): Eukaryota > Metazoa > Arthropoda > Insecta > Hymenoptera > Formicidae > Pseudomyrmex > Pseudomyrmex concolor. The sequence goes on along the minus strand of QVOB01009986.1, from coordinate 28,536 downwards.
TTTTTTACTATTTACCGGATAGACGCGATGAGCAGGAAGTGAGCAAATAAAGTGGCTATGTCGGTACTTGGGATTCAAGTGAGCCGATTTATAGCGCTAAGATTGACATTGTTTTCGTGAAACGCGTGCAACAGGCCGTACATCTTCGCGCAAGATTCGTCGACAGAGTAAACGGGAACGTCAATATTAATTCTCTCCCGCTGCAGCGCGAGACCGAAATCCTCGATGCTTATACAGCGAGTTGCTGGTGAGGTAATATTTCACAACGCTACCGGGAGAAACTATCTTCGTAGCCACCGCGTTGTTTGAAATTTGACAATAAGCGTAAATGCAATTTTTCATTTTAACGCAATTGACACTTAACTGTAATAGAATTGCTTTCGATTTTATTAAGCTTAATAATGAAATAAGAAAAATTGAGTAACAAGGTAATGAAATTTACGAGTTGTTCAAGTTTCTCGTATACATAGATTATTCTTACATATTACATCGGAATTTTAACGCTAGTTGAAAAATGTTCTACTTCAAACTGCTTGTAATGTACGGGCAAGAATCTTAAAGATGGAGAGTCATTGCCCTTTATCAACAAGACAGTCCCTCGGAGAGCGTCGGATGTCAGCTAATAATGTACCTGAATTGAAAACGCTGCACAAGAGTTTGCTTTCTCCGGCAGTCCGCTGACAGATTTTTTTGAATGGCACCGGTAGTAGCACCGTTGCTTAACGCGGACTCCGCATACAACAGCGCTCAAGTGGCTCAAAGAATTCCTTCTTGGCGTGTTCTCCGCGTCGTCGAGTTAGCTCCTGCCTTATTTACGCAGATAAGACAAAGTGCATAGTCAACACGACGCGCGGCAAAAGAGCGGCTTGAGTGCATTAAAATCCTGTTTAAGGCAAACAATTGCGCGCGCGCACGCGGGAGAGACGCACGCGCGCGCACTCCCTCTCCCTTTTATCCCTCAAGCGTGTCACGAGTCATTATAATAATTGCGTTGAGGTTTCTACTACGAAAGAGTGAGCAAATATTTTTCACAAAGCTTCTCGGTGTGTATTTCTCGCTTCAGTCGTTAATTGACGAGTTTTTTTTTTTAGAATATTCAGTATCGCCGAATTCTTTTATTCACACGCACGAAACTGCGTCGTAGTTCGTCATAGTCGTGCAAACGCAGGGGATGCAAATTAAACGACGCTATGCGTCGCCATTTCTCTACCGTCCTTGCAATTATACCTACTTTTACAATTTTCCGTTACGATCGGGCAACTGTGTCCCGGTGCGGTCCTGCAATTTTACACTGGAAAAAGTTTAATTACTTCCGGTGCCGGGGACATATCCCGGTGTAAACACACTGTCTGCTCGGGTTGGTTGTACGAGCGAAAGACAGCTCTCGACTAAATTCTTCTATTATATGAAGGAAACGCAGCGCAGCTGAGACGTAATGTCCGCATTCATCTGGTTACCGGATGTCATTCTGCTTGCTGTCTGTTTCTCTTCTTCCTTCTTCCTATCCTTCTCTTTCCTCTTCACCTTCTCTCTCTCTCTCTCTCTCTCTCTCTCTCTCTCTCTCTTTCTCTCTTTCTCTCTCTCTTTCTTTTTTTGCTCTCGCAATCCGCGAGGCGGAGTTTAAATTGGTCCGCTTTCCGCCGGCAATCAAAGTCTAATCAAACTTTAACGAGTATCACGAATGCTCCTTGGGTACCCGTCAAGCAGGGAATTTCTACTATCTCTGTCTACTTCAGAACTGCGGATAACAGCGGATTTACGGCTGTTTTAAAATTTTCAACGATGCCGACGGTGGACGATCTAAGGAGCAACACGCTGGGATTAAACGTGACAGGCCGCTTCGTTTTGCCGATCTTTTCTTTCACACGAGATTCTACAAGTTTCCGCGTGTTTCATCCGCGGTTTATTTTGATCAACAACTCGATGACATTCCCGTTATAGGCTATGAGAGATTTCGATGTGTGTTGTCGCGCATATTATAGAGCAGATGTTATTATCGATACCTCGTGTGGCAATTCTCCAATTTTTATTAAACAAACTTTGACCGTTATTCAAACGGAGAGAAATTTCGTGTATTTATTGCCACGCGTTTTAAACTTTTTTTTCTTTAGCGGTCTTTTGAAAAGCGGTCCGGATGCATCTCTTTGCTTGATACAATTTGCATAATGGACTTGCGTCAAGAATTTATTCGCTCACAATTTACGCAAACACACGCAACGTTTTTATGGCCGATATATCACAAGGTTGTCGAGATTGTTCGCAGCGCACATTTATATTCTGATAAATAATTAAAAATATTAAGTCTATATGACTTAATTGTACTATTATATAATGGTACAATATCTTAAATATAATTGTGCGAATGTACACACAAAACGTCAATCGTCAATGTTGAGAGAAAAATATTTTAAATCTATGAAAAAGTTTTAAAACTCGACGATTGCCTACACGAATATTACTCACGATATTGAGATAACCGTGTTGAGAAAGAACAAGTATTTATGCCGCTTTTTTTAACTGCAACGACAAACAATAAACTATCTCAAAGGCACAGCAACCTAGGAGCGATCTCGTTTACACCGTTTCATTTCTTTGAGATCCTTGAATGAGCCGTGGTCGGTTTTCCAGCGCTAAACGAGCTTTAAAAGGCGCATTGCCACCGTCTTTTCGTGTTTTTAGCCGGGCTTGCAAGCTTGTCGTTTCAGAAATTACCGCTCGCTTCAGCTTCGTTGCTGCGAATAATGCGGAAGCAAAACTTGTAACGTTCGCCGTTATTAAAACGACTATTATCATACGATGTAAAATAATGATGTTATCGCATCTTTGCTTAAAGAAGTTGTTATTCGTGATCCGTTAATTTCGTTAACTCAATAAATTCTTACATCATATGTCGCAAATATTGGTTCATTACATATCAAATTTGACATCTGTATTTATATTTATTAAGTTTTACTTAATGACTCAATTATCTTGTTATTTTCTATAAATGAAACAAAACCTCGTTCGAAATTTCAGCTTCCAAGTTTATCTCGAAGAAACTTAAGTGAAATGGTTGCAATGATAAAGCAGAGAAAATGCAAACGCAACAGAACAACAGCTTCCGACGTTTGCACGTGCACAAGCAAGTTTATAGGTGTATACGTAGGTGCGCGCGTGAGCTAGCTCGTGATAACAGCCTAGAGGGATGATGGACTAGCGGGAACGGGGATGATTTCATGGGACGAGGTGTATATGGCGACAAAGTGTGCGTTAATTATATTCTCCTTGCGGCGAGATACTCCGCGGCGTCATATGCGCGTACATGAACGAAGAGAAATGGAGAAATGTCCTACGTGTGTATATATATATGTGTACACGCAAAACGCAGAGCGTAGGTGTCATAGATGCGCGGCATATTGCGCGACAAAAGAGCATATATTTATATGGAAGGATTGAACTTCAATAACTCTACAATAGACATACCTTTCACCCGTCACTTATCTCGTCGCGCTTATTAAAGCCAGAGAAGCGCCTGATATTGATGACGCTTGTTCTCTCGATAGTCAGCGGAATTATCGTGACAAAAAGAAGGGTGGGAGGAATCGACGCACGTAGGGGAATTATCTTGTATTGTCTACTGTCTGCGTTATCTCTCGTCTGAACAGAACGGTCATGCGAATCGATTCACAATCGAATCTGTGACAACGAAATCGCGCGATTATCTCATTTGATCGCTAAGAATGATTTCGACGAACACGAAAGTGAAACACGAGACATTAATGTAATCGCGATTTATCGGGAGGAAACATATTCGAAATGACTGGTAAAAAAGCCGATAAAGCCCGTGCAATCGCCGAACTAGATGCTCTACAGTCAAAGGTATCGTGATACTGTAACGCTATCGTAACATTCTGCAGATGCAATCCGATGAGATTGCAGTGAAAGAAGATTGGAGAAATATTGTATTTTAATCGAGCTGTCTTAGTCGACAAAACAAACGCAAAATGGAGCTTGTTGGCATAACAATCACGTTAGACCACAGTAATATTTTTTTTTTTTTATTTTTTTATTTTTTTTATTTTATCTCTGTACAGTTCGAGCTCTAACGATCGCGCGCCCAGTTCTGCGCGAGCGGCATTACCACAAAGGGGATTTAGCTCTTGCAATCAAGCACTTTCAGAATAGCGCCCGGCGATATATATCAAGGCAGCGCCACGGTCGTTCAATGATCCCTTTTCGATCTACCGCTGTATGTACGTACTCTTTGTGCGGAGCGATGTCACGCGTCGATAATAGGGAAACATTGAATCGCTCCCTTTCTCGATACCTTCCGGTTTACCGAGACAAAGAAAAAGGCGAAACGCAAAACAGGTATACGCCTAGAAAAATCATTTTCCGCGTAGCGTTGGCACACATACGAAACATTGTAATCTCCGGATTCTGTTCACGGATTTGCAGCCAATCAACGTGTGCATCGCAATCCGGAAATAATTGGAAAATACAGAAAAAGCAGTCGCGTTTCTTTCTCAAACCTTTCGCCGTTGCGAGTTTTCATTCCTTTTTTCTCTCCCATCGATACGTAGATTATCAAAAGAGCAGAGTCTTGGCTTCGCGCAAAGTATACAAGTTGAGAACTAGCGTTAGCCAGAATATAGGGTAAAAGGGGAGTAAACTATGTCACGCTACGGAACGCGCGCGCGGAGAAGCAAGTAGATCGATAGAAGTTCCAGTTGATCGAGCATTTTGCATTGACTGTCGTGGCAGGCAACACCAACACATTGATGCTGAATCCGTTGTTGCTGGGCTTGGCAGCAATTGCAACCCTTGTGGCTCTGGTCGTAGCTGGAATCGTGGCGGCGCTCTACCGGAAGCACTCCACCGGCCGACCCGGAAGTCCAAAGCACGCTCCCATCGTATGCGAACCGCCTAATGCAGGTGCAACCACCCCGGTTCACCCTCAGACCAAGCAGGCGGTCGATGACATCGATCCGGACATCATACCCAACGAGTACGGTAAGTTCGTCGAGCATTCCAATCGTCGCATGAATAGCGCCTTCTGCGCTGATCTATTATTGGCTGTTGGTTTTTCTGTCGGCGGCAATCAGAGCCGAGCCGTTGCATATGCATTATCTTGGCATGCGTCTGCTGCCACTTTAATCTAGTATATCGTCGAGAGCATAAAACAAACAAAAAAAAAAAATAATTATTATTATTCTCCAACTTTTTTTGAGAGATATGAAAATATCTAATGTAAAAAATTTCATAAAATTTTTGCGAAAATTTTAATTATAAGATAATATATTCACATTGCAGCACTCGTCGCTTTTTTTGTTTTAAAAAGTGCGCGGTACGAGATAAATATAGGGTTGTACCTATAAATAGATTGCGCAGATTTGAACACCGAACAAATATATAAGTTTTACAATTGTGCGAGAGTGTGTATCTTTCTGAAAAGTTATCACGGTCGCAAAGTTGTTAAATAATAAATTAAAGCCGTAAAGAATTCCGAGGAAATGTTGGTTTTTGTACAAACTTCGGAAGAAAACCGATAAATAATGTAGGAACGTAAACAATAGCAGTAGTGGTTAATAGTAAATCGAGTTTACCCTTGTCGTTGCTCACTTTTTTAATATGTGTCTGAATTTTAACATATTCCGTTATAATTAGACTTTATACATGCACATTATACGTGTCAATTCGTGAATCTAATAAACTTATTAATGAGATATATGTAATTCTAAATTCGCAATCAAACTTGCATGTCTTCATCTTGACTGATTTATGTACTAATATTTGATGATATTTATTTTCTGTATTACTAGATTTTCCTATGCATAAAATTTTTGCTGTAACCACTAACGTAATAATAATTCCACGAATTCGAGTTTTTTTCGGTATAATGAGCATTTCTGAATTACGAATTAAGCCATACGTGAAATAGTGTTTCTCGCGAACAGAACAGACGTGTATCGTGGAAAAATCATATTTTTGAACGAGCACATCGTATATATTTAAAGCCGTGAGCATAAACATTTGTTTTTTTCGCACACGTAATAAAATTCTTATCCGATATCATTTTCAAGAGTATAATAACAAGCATGCATACTGTTAGGTTTTAACTTATATCACGCAAGTTTTGCGCAACAAACTTCTCATTTAAATTCATTCCAGTGCGATGTTACTTTTTTCGTGAAAATACATTTCCATTTGCGATATTAATACGCGAACTACGTCGGCGAGCGAGCCGTGCGAATAATGATAATGTCGAGAAATAAAGTCGGGTGGAGAGATGCTTAAAAATCGAGAGATTTCGCGTGAAGATCTCGGAGGTTTCGATCATTGATGAGATAAATGCACGCAAAATGTTTATCAAAATATGAAATATAAAGTCGGTCGCGAGATTGACTTACGATTGTCGTCTCGCACTTGCGACATATGTTTCCGCGACTTATGAGACATATGTACCTGCTATTTATAAAATAGACGTCCCTTTCTTGATTTAATCGACTAAGCGACTTAGTCGCGACGTTGCATGGCTTCTTTAAATCTGTCCGCAGAAAGAAGACCCCTAACGTACACCCCCGTCTACAAGACAACACCACAACGAAGAAAGAAAGATCGCGCCACCGATGAAGACGTCTCGCCGGAGAAGAGGCCGATAGTACAGCACGGTCCGGATCTGCCCTCGGATCCAATGCTGACTAACTGCCTGCCAACGCCTACCATTAATTATTCGCAAAATCATGTACCTCAGCAAAGTACTTACAACAATCCGCCCACAATGGCTGATTTCAAACAGATGGCGATGGACGCCTATAATCAACGCAACTACCACAATGTAAATAATAATTCAAATATTTATATTGCATTTTTGTGCGCATTATTTACACAGTTACGGTTAAATCTCGTTTCAAAGAGTTGATTTTTTTTAACAAGACAGAATTAGTGACTTTTTTAAAAAAACGTTTTATATTCCACAAATGTAATAAGGTTCGTACATATCCGAGCACATTGCATGAACGTTTTTATTTTATGACTTAGTTTTTGCCGATCAATTCGATTTTTGTCGAGATTTAAGATTTAAATACGTTCTTCTGACTTTCGTGAAGCTAGATAGATGAAATCAGATAGAGAGAGAGAGAGAGAGAGAGAGAGAGAAAGAGAGAGAGAAGTTGTTTTAAATATTAGAAACTTCGAGCAAAACGAGATGGGAAGTTAGTCAAGGAGAAATCGGTTGCTTCAATATGCGGCAGTCTCCCACTTTAACTTTTCCGGTTTAGCAGAACCTTGAGTTATCTGCGCTTTCGTAAGTTTAATTACGTCGAAGTTTTCTCGATAATTTGACGAGGCCAGTCCCGATGCACGTAACACGTCTCATATCCCGCTCTTCTTCGTCAATGAAGCTTTATACTTAAGTACCTGAATAATTTCTAGCATAGTAAGAAAGGAAGTACGAAAAACTATTTGTAAGGAAAGAAAAAGAAATATAGAGAAGAAAGAGATAAATTTGATATATTCTAAGTTTTGCTTTCTGTTCAAAAAAGAGTAAAAACTTATTACGAGAAAACTAACCTACAAATTGTGCATACATTAAAATATTTTACAGAGATTCTTAATAAAAAGATTAATAAAAACCAAATACAGATAAACAATATTAATAACAATTTGTAAATGTCGTACATCGTTTTTGATTTCAGGTATTTTATAGTCTTCAGAGGACGGGCAAAGGATTCTCGTCGATGCCACAGAGGCCCGTTTCATCGTCAGTCTCTGCGCAAGGCAAATTCCATCAACCGGAAGTGGTGACACGCTCGAATCGGATACAAGAGAGCTGTATATAAGTTCGAGGGGATTTCCTGCGGGAATCAGCCTCGTGAGCTTCTAAGACGCCGCCGGCGATTATATTTACACGTGTAAATGTGACGAGTTGCGAGCGCATAGCAGCGTCACATGGAGATTTCCGAGGCGTAAACGTGCGCGAGATCTAACATTGGTATCTTCCTATAGTTTGATATCTTCCCGCGAGTTTCGAGTCATTCCGCGCGTGAAACACACCCTACCTTTACTTGTACAAAACCGTCGAGAATAACTGGCGGTATCTCGAGCTCGTATCGACGGAAAACGCGATCTCTCCGCGAAATTATCCCCGAATATACCGCCAGGAATGACTACATTTTCATACATAATTTCGCCGGCGAAGCGAACGATATTAGCAAGAATTAGAGGGATATGATACTCGTACATGTCCAAAAATATTTCTTTACTGCCGTACTGAGATATAAGCGAATAATATCGTACAAAGAGATTTTAATCCCTAAGTAGTTGATATCAATAACAAGCGAGAAAAAGAAACAGAGACGATGGAAGATGAGGCTGAGTCAGAGGGAGAGAGCTGAAAGAACATTTTACAACGGCGCTTTATACTTTATTCATACTTCCGGTACTTTTCAACAATCGCGCACAAAACGACGTCTTTTTATATGGACTTCACATAATAATTCTTTTGGAACTTTTACAATCCACACTTTCGTCCTTGGAGTTTTGTAATGTACACGGTTAAGAAAGAGTATTTAGATCTCATCCTCCAGCCTTATCCTCGAAATAATTAACACGATCGTATTCGAAGCTCATCACTGCTCATGTTTTTCGTATGCAAAATTTTTTATAACAATCCGGAGGAAAAAAATATTATATTCGTTCGAAAGACTTCGCCGAAACTCGAGAAAATTCTCTCCTAGAAAGCGGACGTCTTCGTTCTCGATCACTCTGACGCGGACACACACGTGGATTTTACCTGTTTATATATAAAACTAGTTTTTGTACAAAGATCTATTGTAAATAGACACGAGCCTGGACCTTAGAGTTATAGCCACTACTGTTCGAATTTCATCCGTTACATGTTAAGCCGAGAAATGTCCGTTCGCGTAAAGATAAACCTCGATGGCATACGAAATAAAGGGAATACGTCTCATCTGTTTTACACAAACGAGCTCAGCTCTTGTTCGTTCCATTTGACCCCTTCATGCTCTCCTCTCCATTAAGATCGAAACAAGTGCGGTGAAATTCCCATTGTACGTGCAACGAATTTATCCTCCACTTTTGTGTTGTTTCTCTCTGTTTCGAACGTTGAAAGAAATTATACTCGAACAGATTAAGTAACAGATTCGATGCATATCTATCAATTTGTCTGTCATTCAATTACATAAAGTATACTTTACTTATTTCATCAAGTTATATTTTGTCTACGTTGTGTATAAAAGAGTTGTTTTTCTTCTCTCCGCGACGAGTATTTATTTTTACGAGCCACTTGATACCACTTTAGAGGGAGAGAGAATATGTGATCGTACCATGAAATGCAATTTTGCTTTATTTGCATTTTTATCTCGAAGGTAAGTATCTGTAGTAAATATCTCTCTGTCTCTCTCTCTTTCTCTATCTTTCTCTCCGCGACATCGGCAGGTAAGTGTACTTTGGCAAACGCGAGTAATTACAGAAAACGGAAGCATTTAATAATGGAAAATGCAAACATTTAATCAGTATGCCGAGACGCGTCGACGTCACGATGAGTAGCGGCAATATATATATATATATATATATATTTCGCAAAAAGAAAATTGCCACGAGGCGAGACATATCGCGCCATTTCCTCGAGATAAACGCGCAGCGAGATGGCTAAAGTGCTTTAAGGAAAACAGATCGTCGCGCCTCTCCATTAGCTTCGAAGAGAGCTGCAAAAGCGCCCGGCTGACAGCCAGCCGAGCATCCTATTGGACGAAGAACAGTAATTCGAGCATTTCGGTACGAAGGGATGCAGAGGGGGAGAGGGTGTGAAAATACGGGGACGAGCTCTACAGTGTTTGCATACATTGTGCATTCTCGGTCTTGCTAACAGGGACTAACCCAGGTTGCTGGGGAATAACCTATTATTCTATGTGCCATCCGCGTGTCTCCAGGGCTGTTAAGACGATCTACTCCGCTCTCTTAACGCTGTCGCAGCTATACTCCCCCGTCAGACTGTCACCCATTCCAGCTGCGAATTGCGAGACATAATTACGATTTACCCAAGCGTCATAATCGAATGATATCACAATACGTGCAAATGGAACGGTCAATAATCGCACATCGTGCCTCGTCATATCCAGTCAACTACCGCTCTGATTGAATCGCGATCAACGATCTCGTCACATTGTGACAAAAGAGAAAATTATTTAATATTTTTTTTCACACACATACGCACAAAGTGTTTATCTCGCTATTTGATATTATATAAAATACAAATTTTCTCATTAAAATGCGACAATCCATCAAGATGAAACTTATAAATAAATCTTGCAACTCGCTGACAGAAAGTATAATTCGCTCATTTATAATCGGACGCTTCTGCTTCGTAACGTGTTCGTCATTTATCGCGGAGGTGAGACGTCAGGACTCCCGAGAATTTTCAATGGAGATCGTCGGTGGTAAATTGTTCGCCGTTCTTGCGCGAGGAAAACGTGTCGCTCAGCGACACGCTAAGTTTGAGAAGTAATCGAGTATGCTCAATTAGCCGCGGAAATCATTTCCGCCGGTGAGTCCGGCACGATAATCCCACGAAACGATTCCACCTGGTTACCTGGTCGACTTTATTCTCTCACTGCCGAAGATTTCCATTGACTTAGTTTAAAATAGGAAAAAGGTAGGTATGCAAACGTTCGAGGATTTTACTAATAGAGAATCATCAAGTTCGCTGGCCCCAATCCGAAAAAGAATTCGGAAACAGCCGGCTTTGAATAACAATAAAAAAGTGCAAAGACGAGTTTTAACAATGTGCGTCGTGAATATATGAAAAACATAGAGTGTCTGAAAAATTTTGATAAAGTCAAAGTGTGTGGATAGATTGTAAATGGTGCAAAGTTTGCAAAATAATAAATGTTTTTAGATTGATTCAATCTATCTTTACACTGTGTCAAAATTTTTCAGACACTCTGTACATATGTATATATTCATAGATGTATATATATGTAAATTAGATATCACAGACATAAAAAAGATCGCAGAGCGAAAAGAACAGACTTTGTACGCGAAAACTCAGAAATTCCACTTTCCGTATTGACCCGAAATTGCCGGGATCACCACTCCGGGGGGATTGGTTCGCCCAAAAAGAGCAGCATCTTCACCGTGTACTTTTCACAGGCGTATGTTTAAAACGGTATCATTTTGCTGATCGCTTCGGAAAAACTTAACTGGTTTCGGGGAAGACTACAAACGCGGAGCTTATCGACTTCGCGCTCGATCGCCGAAAATAACAACTTCTCGTTGTGCACGAAGAAGAAAAAGTAACTTTTCTAGCAGTATGGAAATGCGAAAAATTTCTTCGCATACACGTGCCGTAGTATAAAACGACTCAAAACACTGAATATCGAGAGAAGTATATATAGTTGTCTAATAATTCATGAGAGTTCACGTGCTATGATCGTGGTATTGCGGAACGAGACCTGTAGTTACAGGCCGTTCATTACATCCAGCTAAAACGGGATATTATGTCCTCTATCGATTCAAATAAAACGGTCATAATCTTCGATTATGTTTTTTGCAAGCAATACTTGTTTTGCGTTCTCTTTACTTGTTAATTGGAAAAAGGTATAAAGCAATCTTTACAACCGCTTGTATATTTGAATACAAGCAGTACGACAAAAAGATTTAAAAAATGAGGTATATATCGAGTAACAATCGTGACCGACTAATTTGCGAGAATAAAACGAGCGTCACCACGTAATGAAACACAAAAGAAAGAGAGAGAAGTCGCTTTGAGGACGTTGTAATTCTCTGCTGCCATACACTTAGCTTTGTCGTTGGTGGCACTATTCGTCAAGCTAATGACGTACGCTCAACGAGTGCGACAAAATTATGTTTGAAACTTAACGCATTGGCTTTGTGTTAACGAGCGTGAGCGCAATTCTCTGCTGACTCCGCGATAGACGACAAAGCGAGATTTAATATCTTACAAACCAGAAATCAGAAAGACATGCAGCAAGAATATAAATATTAGCAAAGAAATTCATGTGCGTGTGATGTAAGATGAGATCTGAATTACATTTAACACGTCCGAGAATCGACTTATTTCTTTTCGTGTACGTACTTAGAACGATTGATAAATATCCGAAACGACGCGTTTGACATTTGTTTTTCTGAAAGATAAAATTTTTTAACGACAACAACAATGTGATACTACTGTCGCTATCTATGCGTCGTTAGACACTTCTATCAATCGCCACGTTCGGTTCAATTTGAGAGCTGACTCTCTCTTCTTCAGTAAAACTTTAATTAAATGATATTAAATTTTTTAATTTATACACCTTTAATAATACTAATGTATGTAATATTAAATTGAAGATCTCTGTTTATTAAAAATCTAGCACAATGGAAAAGATTAAAAATGAAGTCCACGTATTTCGCTCTTGTATGTTTATAGTTAAACCGTGACCTAAGTGCAGAAAGCACGAAGTTATAGGTTGCTTACATTATTCATTGACCGCCGATTATCTCAGCGTGCCGCAATCATTAACGAAGCTAATCGTCAGTCAGAGTTCGATTTCCCGAACGCCACGTAAATAATTATAGACCGATCGCAATAGTAAAATGACATACGGATACTTGCTGAACAGTTTCCATAGTAAATCGTAAATGTTTCAAGGAGGTTGTTAAATTGATTCTCGCGAATACATCGCGCAAAAATTGCGTTCTAATCTTCAATATTTTTTTTATTATTCTACAATTTCGATAAACATCAGATTTTATTATCAAATTTTGTCGTACTAGCGCGATTGGTTAACAAGCTAAATATGAAAAATGAAAACGCGGTTGATTTATTGAAATCACACTTATTGGAATTCACAAGCAATTCGTGATTATGTTCAATCAGTTGTATACTTTAATACTTGAAGCGCACGTATAAACGAATTCCGCTATGTAATATATTGAGAAACATAAACTTTGATCTCGCGCAATGTTATTGCCGCCTTGATTCTCAAAGCAATAAATTTCTTCTAGTATTCTTGGCAGTCAGCCTGACTAGGATTTAAGGAATATAATCCCGTGACCCGGATTTCAAACCGCGATATCTGCGCTCAGAATCAACGCTGTGCACACCGAAGAACATGTCAGTCGAAATGCAAACTTGTATTTCTCGACAAAGTTATTATTTAAAGATAAGATTTTTCTGCAATACACGAATCGCGATTGGACGTCGTTTTTAGCACGAGATCTCGGTTTCTACGAGCAATCACTTTTTACGATTCATCTCGACGCTATCGTTATCTCGAACTCATCCTAAATGTAGTACCGACACTTGATGATCTCTTTTTTTCTTCCGTCCTCTTGCGTCCGGGGATGAACGGAAGCCATGATCGAAGTTATGGTAAACTGTCGGGAACGCGGGAGGAATCATCCGGAAAAACTAATGTCGGAAAATCCCAGGCGACAAAAATGCAAGCCAAACCGCGGGAGAGCAGGGGACGGGTTTAGGTGGCGAAAGAAGCCCGGACTATCGTTGGCACGATGTCGGTAAGGAAAGTTTAGATTGAAGTTTCCGCGCGAACGAAAAGTTAAGCACTGTCATTCGCATCGTAGCAATCTGCGGTAACAACGGACGGGGGCGAACGTCGTTTCGCGGCCGTAATCCGCATGTACATGTAGAGCGCGTACACAGTAAAGAGAGAGAGAGAGAGAGAGAGAGAGAGAGAGAGAGAGCTCTCTATACCTTTAAGCGAACCCGTCACCGCTCGCGCCCGATACGGATTTACATTTTGTCAAGTGCTACGCCGCGTCGTGACGAGATGGTAAATGAGGCGGGGATAAATTTCTCCGGTAACGTCAAAGTGTAGAACTTTGGCTGTCTGCGAATACTTCGGGATCTCCCTTTCTTCTCGCTCTCAAGCGCGGACGATGATTTCTCGGGATCTAAAGCTGACAATTTGTGAAGTTCTTCGAGCACGACCGTAAGCAAGTATGTCGCTGTTAAGAGAGAAATAGATCCTCTCCTATTTTACGCAATATGGGGGATTGGTAAAGTTTTTATTAGCGCTTCACGAGATAATTTTGGGGATCATTGAGTGAGGAAGTTTTACAGATATATATATCTATATACATGAGTTCGAATTCCATTTTCACTTGGTCCGCATGCGAACCAAGATAAAACATATCGGGGCAAGACGAAGTCTTGAAAATGTGTTGCTTCAGAATTTTTTGTTTTTTTACAACAATTTTTAACTTCCATCACAGAATTCTGCAATATGTATCGTGAAAATGTAACACACAATATTCTGAATTTATTTATTTTGTGTGCCACAACGCATTCTCTCTCTGACACTTTACAAACATTTTCAAAAAAAATTATATCGAGAGACAGACTCTTGACGATTCAAGAGCCGAAACTCAGAGGTTTGATCAATTTCGATACAGATGCCCCGTTGCTGATTCGCTCTTTCTGATAATACGTGTCCTGCGTACGACTTTTGACACAAGTAAGATGCAGCTTGAGCAAACAAGTCACGTAACGTACCATCCCATTAATCGCTCGTTGCAATCGATATATTTTCTTACCGATTACAACAAGAGCGTTTTTTTCCCTACTTTTGGCAAATTACGTGACGGGACTGACGATCGTTCTTGAAATTGAATCTATCGCAGACCTTCGCACGATGCATCTGAGACGCGATGCGCGGTGTAAACGGTTCACTGTGTCACGCCGTAGTTCCCTGTAACTGTTCCACTACAGCAGAGACTAAGGCGAATATACCAGTTTCTATTCTAGTTTTATTTCCCCTGAAAGATGGAAAAGTAAAGACTCGCGATATGTACGGCCGCGCTTAATGCGCGACTACTGATTATATACCCATCGATTTGCGTGTCTGAATGTATTATAGATCGCGGGCGACGTTTCTCCTTGAAATGCGTGTTGAATTCGTGGAAGTGACATTGCGAACAATGTCGATCGTCTGCGCTGACAATTCGCGGCCGATTCTTACCGAGAATCGTTTGTATAATATTTAGAGCTCGATCGCGAAGTTCGTTAGGATAGCGTGAGGATAGCGCTTCGACGTTGGCTTCCACAGCAAACCACAGGTGATTAAAGAGGCTACATCGAAGTAATTTGTATGCATTGAGTTAAATAATTTATACCCGCTATAACGGATTGCGCTGTGAAATGCTTGGCGCGAGAGGCACGTTGTTGCTTGATTACGCTGCAGCCGACGTATCTCATCATGGAGTTGAATATGTTCGAGCAACCATCTAGAAAGTGGTTTAAGCCAAAGTAAAGCCCTTGCGTTCACACACCTCCTGATCTAGAGTTTCACAAACTCATTTGTCGTCGACACGTTTGCCACGTATCAGTCAGCAATAAATAATTATTGCGCAAAGAGAGAAAACGAGAGATCGATCGTGTTATATGCGCGAGAATCGGCGACTAAATTGCGTCGAATCAATCTTGAAAATTGGATCGAAAACAACCGCGACGCCGGTGCGAACCGCATAAAATCTCCGGCGCGCCATTGCATATTTATATCCTCGGGTCATTTAAATGCGAGGAAATGCGCGTCGACCTTTCCCGTCGAATGGGTAACGCCGTGAACATCGGAGGTGCAGCGCGCTCCGCCTCCTTCGCGTAGCGACGGAAATCCACGGAAAGAGAGGAAAAAAAGTAAAAAAAAAAAGAAATAAATAAAAAAGAATCGCGTTGGAGCAAGAATGAGACGGAGAAGTCTAGCGAAAATTCAACGAACTTTCGTGTGACGAAGCATAAAAGAGAGAGAGTAGAAAGCGATACGAACTTTCGAAGCTCTCATCGCGAGCAAAGTTGAAGTGATGCCCGATAGACGCCGGGCGAATAGAGGCGGGCACGAGAGAAAGACAAAGTACGAAAGTGTACTTGCTTGAAGGGATGTCGGAGGGATTTTATTGCCCGTCGACATTGTTGTCGCGAGAAGAGAGACATAATCGGGCGCGGGCATAAATTTTAATAACCCCTCTTTTTCTCCGGCGTTGCAATAAAATTCCAATCGCGACGAATAAAAAAAGATGATCACGCCACGCGACCAGACCACGTGGAGATCAGTCGCGGATAAAAGAGAAACAGGCACAAAGGAAAAGGTAGAAGAGATGTTATCCAAGTAAATTTGTAGCGCTCGCGCACACAACGTGCTCTCGTTCTTCTCCTCTCAGAGAGGGCGACATAACGATGCATTAATTCTCGTAACGAAGCGGGTAAAACGAAGTCGCGCGTTGTGAACGGCACACACGTGAACGTAGGGAAAGATCGCGAACGGGAAAACGCGACAGCGACGACACGCGCAGACGTCGAAATTAGAATGCCTCGAACGCGAGCGTGTCTCGTCTTCCGAAGAACAATTTTCCAAGAGCACGGCGTGTTGTTACGTCACTGCGAGCACGAGGTAGTAAATAGCATTAGCAAGTCAACTAGCGCTTTGCTCCCCGGGCACTTACTTCTTGAGATTCGAGTTAATTTATACAAGTGGCGCGCTGCAATGCAGTTACACAGTTACGAACGAAGGGGGGAACGTTACAGTTAGTTTTAGTTTCGGTCCAACTGTCGTCTTATACGCGAGAGGAAAGAGGGTGAAGAAAGACTAGAAGAAGGAGGCGCGCCGAGAGCGCACACGAGCTAGGCGACGAACGTCGAAGATAGACGGGCGCCCATCGTCGAAATGGTCACTTTAGCAGCACGATCAATCGCGAAGCATGAGGGATTTTATCGCTATTTTATTAGCCGAGTTCTTTCGATTTAATACCGATTTTTAAGATAGTTTTTTCCGCAAGCAGTTTCCGCACGTCGAAGCAAAAACGACAGAACGGTAGTTCTAAACTGTTACAACGGCGATAATGCTGAATAAATCACGTTTAAATCGGGCGTTTTGAGAGGAACTGTCGTGACTTCGATTTAACGGTCTCGCACGATGACGAGACGCGGCGATATATGGCCGCGGTGGCAGATACATACGTATGAAACGCATAAATTTTCGACAAAGGTAATATCTAAATCGGTTAGTGGAAACTGTGCGATATGGCGGGAGATATCCAGAATCCGGGGTTTTATTTCATTTTTCAAATCCGATAGGATAAAAAAACAAAAAAAAACAAAAAAAAAATCGCTCACGCAACATATCACGCGACGTCGTAAACATCGCGTCGGCGTTTCAATCAAATTGTCGCAATAGGAAAAAAGTGAAATCCGGTGGAGCTTGACATGGTGGGAGCTTGACTCGGACGTCGCCGGTTATCTAGATGTCCTAATGCGTTTATCTGCGTCGGGCGCGAGGAGGAAGCCAACTCTGAATTTTAGGTGCGATCGAAACCTTATAAACGACAAGGGGATGTCTATTGTTATCAGACGGAGGGACTTCCTACGGGTGAAACGAAATAGCGCGGAAAACTCGAGAGTCACTTAAATCGAGACCTGCCCGTCGATTCCACCGAGGTCTTCGGTAATGACATTATTAATCAGGGATCGATATTGCCATTTATACGAACGCACTTCGGATCTCGCCACTTTGCGGAGAGATTGCGAGAGATTATTATCGAACACGTTTCAACATATAACTAGCGTTTTTACTTCATATCATGTTTTAGTGCCACTGTCAGAGTTTTTATCTGGCCAATAAATCACACGCGCGATACAGAATCTTTTTATCGCATTTTGCAAACGTCTTTTTGCATACTTTTTGCTTTTTATCGCCAATCTTTTTTCTTCTCACAATTCTCTCGTGTACTTTTTTTTTGTATTTTCAAGCGACCGAATGCTATTTGCAAGCTGAATTTTTCACAGCCTCAGATTTTTGTTGAGATCTTAAGAATTATTTAATGCCAACACATTGCATCGCGCACGCGATCAGAGTTATGTGGGTGTAAAGTGAGAGTCGGAAGTATAGATAACAGGAATCTACCTGCGCTATAGATAAGGCTACTTTTCGTAAAATAGTAATCGTACAACTTGGCGCGCAGCCGTAGGAGCAACCATTCATTCGGATCGTAGTCGAGCGTTACTAGAGCTACTATTATTGCTCTCTAAAGAGCGAATGTCTTCATTTCGACATCGTCTGCATAATACGTCAGGCGATTCATGATTAATGGTATTTTGATTATAGCTTATTGCGCAATCTTCTAATCTATATTTAACATACATATTTTTTACGTTTTGCATTTTTATTCGTATTTTTAAGCACGTTCTTGAAAACGCGACTTGTACGTTTGACACGCAAAAACTCCGGCATCTATATTTTCGACATTGTTGAAGCGTCGTAAAATGCCATTTTTAAACTTCAATATCTTGTATATCGAAACTTTGAATCTCTAATCAAGATATTATCTCAAAACAACATATCGCAGCACAATACGTGATTTTTGTCTTCCTAAAATACACGAAATATGACACGTTTTAGATTAATTCGCGAAGCTGACAAGATGAAAGTGGTCTGGGCGTGCGTTTTGTCACGAAATATATTACACATGTAATACCGGGGGAGTAATAAGGGACGTAATAAGGGTCAGTCCTTGCGCGCGGTGGCTACCTCCCTTATAAATGACCAGACGCTATCAGACGAAAGATCGCACTGGCGGAAGTTAAAAGTTTGGACATCCCGCTGATAACCTAATGAGATATTTACTGGTATTTGTGCAAACGTACGATATCACTTGTTCACGATCAAACACAGTGTGAAAACAAAAATATAAATGCAAATGACACGCGCGCACATGTTTGGAAAGATAGAAAGATCTACTGCGGAACATTCTCTTCGAAAGTAACGTAATTAAATGTTTACGTTGCTGCGCATTATTGCGCGAAATATATGTACATGTTTATCATACTCGCGGATACTTCATAGACGGCGGCAAAAAGTCATTACGTTATATTAATAGCATATTATAATTTAATTACCTCATATCGCTCTCGGCGTTGTGTGGTGAACAATTTTCAGCAACTGCAAAGACACTTCCGTCTATTTAATTTATTAAAGTAACGTTACGCGCACACGTGCGGTTGGATGTGCCGAATCATCGGAATGTAAATGACATCGCGGAGATATGTAGCACGTCAACGGCTCAAGAATTACTTACATTAATTAATAAGTTTACTGTACAACTTTACTTACTCCCGCGACGTACTCTCGCTCGCGTTACTTCCTCGTCGCGATGAAGGCGACTTTCATTCTCCGCGCGAGAGAGATAACGCAGAAAGCACAAGTGAAATTGAGAGAAGAGGAACGGGAATTGGAACAAAAAAAAATCAATAAAAAAAAGGAGAATAACGTCACGGAAGTTGAGTAGAGCGCGTAAAGGAAAATCTCTCTCTCTCTCTCTCTCTCTCTCTTTCTCTCTTCTTTGCGCTACTATAAAGTTGGACGGCTTGCTCGTCTATTGGTGATCGAATTAGCCCGTGAGAAACGTGAGCTATCAGACAACAGAAAAAAAACAACATTAATTTCTTATTCACGATGCGACAATACGTACGCGTGTATTATTACCACTTTACTTATTTTAAGAACAACTAAAAGTGGTAATAAAGTGATTGAAAAGTCGAGTCGAGAGACGATGGAAATATTTCGATAATACGTATGCTGTGCTACATGTTCTCTTATTTTTAGGAAAGAAAGAATGCCGGTTTCATCGTCAGGAGAGAATGATTGCCGAGAAAATACGTGTAGAGTAACTATGCGGCATCGATCGCTTCTTATCGTCTTCAAAATCAGAGTCTAAGAAGCATGAGAACACACAGAAAAGGCAAGGAACGCGATAATTCCCTTTTCCCGAAATTTGTTATTCAAGCTCGAAAAAGAGAGAGACAGAAAAAGAATGAGAGCTCGCGTGGAATAATGGTTTTATATTTCCCTCTCTTTTAAAATTTTGTGTAAAGTTCTAATTCGTTCCTCCGCATTGAATTCGTCATCTTCGTAATGTCTGTGTGAAAAGAGAAAGCAAACATAGAGAGGAAAGCCGCGTTAACATACGTATTCATGAAGATATTTAAAGAGTTATACTCGCAAACATTTCAAAAACGCTTTCACACGGTATTGCGCTTCAAAGTTTGAAATGACTCTTTTTCGCGCTCACGTATATATATATATCGTAGATTGACGTAGCGGATGATATTTTTCAGAGATTAATCCTCGAATGCCGCGCGGTATGATGCATTTTCGTGAATGAATGTCTGCGGGAAACACTTTCGCAGCTCGAAGCAAACAAACGAGCGCTTACATCCGGTCTTTCTTGTGTAGCGATCTGGATTTAAATCGCGGGAACCATATTTCTAAAAAGTATGCCGCTTTTACTTCTGCCGACCGGGAATGCGTATGAAATACTGATGGGGGGAACCAGCTCGGGAAACATTTTCCGGAAAAATTTTTTTCCGATACAGTTTTGGACGAATACAACAGCTTATCTTTCTGCGTTTTCTGCCAAAAAATTATCACCTTCATACTTTATTTTTACGCGAGCACTGACTGCGCGGCGAACTTCTTCCTTTGATAAAAAGCGCGATCTCTGAACACAAGCCCGGAAGAGATATTATACTCACATACTATGAATATATATAGTTACTTATAAACTATATATCCGCTTGTGAACGGTTGCATTTGGTTTGTTTTCTTTTTTTGAATTTTGGCCGTTGCTTCCATTGATAACAAATAAAAGACACGATTTAACCTTTCGCCTAGCCTTGTTTATAACCCCTCAAAGGGTCTTGTGTTGCTTCTCCCCCTCTCCACCTCGTAGTCAGTACGGGAGAAGGAGGAGAACGTTGAACGAAGGCTTTAGAAGGAGCGATAACACATTCTTCGTGGGAGCGTTGCCCGGTGAAGGATAAGTTGTTGACAGCTCTACGCGTCTCGCCCGCTGATACCGTCGTGCGCTTTTCCCTTCGGTATCAGTTAAGCCTGGGCTGCTGTCTGACCGCCGGATTGCCTTGTGCGTCTTTTCCCCTGGAATCCGGTGGAGGAAACCGAGGCAGCACGAGTTGGTCGCTGGAGCGGGCACTCTGTGCGTATTACTCCCCGAGTGCGTATTACTCCCCATTGCACCCCTCAGCGCCAAGCTCCGGAGACGACCAGGCCGGGGCACACCGGGTGAACACCTTGTGCGTCTTTCCCTTGGTGGTGCACACGATCGGTGTCGGTGCGAGCGTGCTTTTCTTCGTACCGGAGACGATATTTTGTGTGTGCTCGAATGAGATTTATTCTCGTAACGATCTACATATTTTTCATGCTCTTCCTCGGTAAATTTATATTTATATATTAAGATATAGTAACACATATAAAACGCCTTTTTCTCTGGTCTTACACGCTGTAACGTGAATTACATATCGTACAACGCACAGTAAAGAAAATTTCATAGTTACGCAAAAGTAGTATCAGTCATTATTTGGTCAGACAATAACTCGAAGTTTCTATGGCGCGACATAACATATCTGTTACAGTGTCTATGTGACACACTTATTGAGTATATGTGTAACATTTGTATGTTACATATACATTGTAACGATACATTGTAACGCTCAAATATGTGATCATGGCATAAAATGCAAAATATTTATGTGGCAAATATTATTTCGAAAAAATAAATTTTCTTTTGACACAAAATTCGCATTCCCATCTTGTAAAAAACAATGAGTTTTAACTTTAATAGAAAAAAAAAGTGATATAACATAAATAATTATATTGCATTTTATATTTTTATTAAATTGTATTGATTTATAAACTAAATAAGTGTAACTTTTATCGTTATTTTTTTAGTATGTAACGAACTAAGTAGTATGTCTCGAGATGCGCGATTTCTTCTGCCGTTGTAGAGAGAGAGAGAGAGAGAGAGAGAGAGAGTGCGGTTTGCAATTAATTACACAGATTGAACTCTCGTCTTGGTCAGGTTTTGAATCGAAGTATTACGACGATTAACCTCGACTAAAGCTAAGTTATAGGTGGCCTATGAGCTATTATAGAGCTTTCCGAACACCCGTGACGCCGAATCGAAATCCTGTTATACGTGTATCGAGCGATGTACGTGGTCGATGTTATCAAGAATTATCACGCGTTTCAACTTTATACGAAGATTTACGCAGAACGTTTTTCCCGCGCACCTCGGCGCAAACAAAAAGCAAAATTAACGACAGTACAGCAACATACGCATCGCTCCACCATATAAAAATTACAATATTGCTTTCCTATGTCTGCGGCCCGACTGGAAAATATTTCCCGTCCCTTTTTTGCGATAATACCGCGCTTGTGCATTAAGCAGAACGTAATAACGATGTAAAACGCATTTTTTCCTTGCTGGAAAATGGAGAATGCAATATTTCTGATAAACGCTCATAATTAAGCTTTTACAACGCATAAATCGGATCACACACAAATCGGATATTGTATAAATAATTTTTCCATCATACCACATATGTTGCACTACCATTGAGCTAAATATTCCAAATAAAAATCACGTGCAACATCACAATGCAAAACCACTACGTTTTTCGAACGCGTAATCACATCGCAACACACGATACGGTGATTTTAAAAATATCGATAAAGTTTTTTTATATTCTACATGCGTCGTATATGTGTGTTGTATTATATATCTGAAGCAAAATGTTTCAATAAAATTTTCCGCAGATTATTTTATGCAGCGATAAATATTATTTTAATTAAATCTCCTGCTGCGTAATATTTTTTTACGCGCGATCGCACAGCTTGTTACTTTTGACCCGTTAACACTTTGCGATTTGCCATCGGTAACTGTAGCGTCGTCGCACTTAAATGAATATTGCGGTCATAAAATCAATATACTTACTGTGATGATTGAGTTTTTTTTAATCAGAAATACACTACTTGTGACTGTTTTCTGAGAAAGTAAAAAACAAATTCGAAAGTTTATTATCGATAAAGAGAAAAGTGTGAATTTGCAAATCAAAAATCTTGCAATGTTTCAATTGCAATAGTTGCGTTGTTATATCAGTATTTATTAATTTAGACTCAATTTGCTCGCGGCATCAGACGGCGTAAATGAATTTAATGAGAGTCGCGGTTTATGTGCGCAAAATGTTAACGAAAATGAGAAATACAAAAGGAAACGCAAAAGTAAGTAATAACAGAGGATAGAATATTCCGAAGAAAGAAAATGTGAGAGCTGTTACTCGCAGTTTACGGAATGCAGGCCCGTCGAAACTTGAGAGTCGTCCATTACTTTGTATGCTGGACGAGAGAGCCAGTGGATGGACGAGAAACAGATAACACAAAAGAGATTCCTGAATTAGAGAAAACTGTAGGAGTCCGATTACCATCCTCCAATTTACTCTATCTCAGTTCTACATCCGCGGACGCTCTCCCTCTTTCACACATATATATGTATAGACCCGAATCGACGCCAGTTGCCGAATGCTGCGATCATCACACACGCGCGAGAGTGCATATAACACGTTCACATTCAACACCGTAATTGGAAGCTTAGTCGGTGCAATGTGTGTCCCCTTCAGTAAGGCTCTGGGTATACATAATAATTTAATCCGGAGTTCGCGCGAGGCAAATGCGAAAATGCGAAGATGGCCGGAAGAGAAACAACCGGGCTATCCGCTTAGCGGGAAGTGCTTACGCGAAATCCGACTTTTCATCAATTTCCCGACCCTTCACCCTTCAATAGGTACTTTCAGCTTGTGCGGAAGCCGCCAGACGATCTGTCGATCTGATTATCGAGAAAAATACGGTCAATTCGCGATGTTCTTCACCAAGAAAGCTCGCACGTACGCGCATTGCGAAAAGCGTCTTTCTTCGTGATTTCTTTCAATGTTTCGCGCAATATATGTCGAAGAAAGCGTGAGCGGATTAGATTGAAGTGTGGCAAAGTGTGGCTTGCTAAATAATCGATTTTATTTATCACACTTTCTGACGAGTCTTCAAAAATATCTTTCAATTTAAACGCTTCAAATGTGTGAAATCGTTCTCATGACAGACAGTATTTTCAGATCTTTCTACAATTTTAAAGACAATGCTGTCAAAGCTCGACGTATTTAGATGATTTGGGATCCGGTTGTTTTTTTAAGAGCTAATTTCGATTCTCGGCTTTATCAAACTCTCCAGTTTGACAATAAAATGAGTATTCTTGAACAAAAATAAACTACTTCTGACTCCTTTACGGATTGTCCTCCGTTCTCTGTTGCTCAAAATTATATATGACAGATTTTGCGTTTCATGCTGCTTGAGCACAAAGCAAATCCTTAAGTCAAGTTTCTCCCAGAGCGATACAATGCGACCGAGAAGCCATCTTCGTGGAACCACCGCGTTGCTGTACATTAAGATCTGTCGCAAACTACCCAGAGAATCGTTTCTCAATCTCATCTCTCGCGCGCTACTTCTCCGTCCAGCTTTTGGTACGTAAAGTTCATAACGCTGCGCTGTGAGCTGAATGAAGTTTTGACAAATACTAGAAGCGACGTCGATTTCAATGACCTGACGCATTCAACCGCCGTTGTGCGAGTTAATCCAGAGATCTACTCACAAAATACAATTCTGTATGGGTTTTCTAAAGAGCGACAAACTTTATAATGTGCAGATTGAGCGTGCAGTGCATGGGCGTGTTTTTTCTTTCTCATCGTTACAAGTGACAAAAAACATCCCGGCCTTGGCGATTTTAGGTCCAAGCTTCTAGCGATGATGGACCGACGCGGACACACCGACGGTGGGAGCCCATTTTTCCGGAACATTCACGACAATCCTCGTCGACACGCAGCACGCTCTCATCCTGAATTACGGCGACACTAAACCGTGCAGCGCACGCGAGAACCTCCCTTATCGTCAGGAGCAACATCCGCGATTATCAAGCCGACGAGCCTTCGTCGGGGATTACCCCCTCTACCGAGATTTATCGACCCTACTTCCACTCGGCCACCCTCGGAAAAGGGTCAAGAGACTGTTTCGTCCGTTTCCTTCCTCTTTTCCTCAACCTTCCGTCTGTTCACTGTCCCATTCGAAAATTGTCCCTCTGTTCTCTGTTTTTTTTTCTCTCAGTCACTTTTGTTGGTCTTCCGTTCGGTCGATGGGGAAAAAAGATTTATGCTACAATTTTTTTTTTCGTAAGATCGATCGTGTCTATGTTCTCTCCCCCTTATCGAGAGACGAGTTTCCAAATTGTAAAAATATGTTGCAGAATCGAAATAAATATTACTTGATTGGTAATCTCATATATATATCGCGAATGCCTTATTTAAGGAGAGAGAGAGGAGAGCAAAGAATAGGCACTCCACGTCGCACACGCGATACAAGCACTTCGGTAAAAATAACAGGCAGATAAGGGTGACAGACACGAGAGACCTATTCTAAAATGTTTTATGTAAAAGGGAGAGAAGTCGTAGCTCACGCGAAAAGAACACCGCCAAAATGAAAGCTGTTTCGGCATAATACGTCTGTTCTCGTCGCGAAGTTGATGATTGGCGGGATGGAAGAGAAGAATAAAAGTATCGCATTATCGCATATCGGCGAGATAACGCAATCTTATTTCTTTTCTCAACGCAAAACACGTTTCCGTAAAAAAAAGCGAGTATCGTCTTCGTATCAAATGCAGGTCACAATAACACATCGGATATTTTTCGATGCAATTTTCCAGTGTGTATTTGTTTAACAATAAGATATCGCTATCTCTGTGGAAACTTGTTTTATCAATGTAACAAAACAACAAAAATATAAAACAGTGCTAAACTTTGTATTTTATTCTGCACCTGCGTGTGACATAAATCGAAGTAAAATACGTTCACTGGTTTCCAGTTACGCCAGTAACAAATTCGAATAACGTATCAAGATGTTTTCCAGGATAGGTACAAAAATTTTAACTGTAATTCTTTCACCTTCTTTCTCTTCTTCTGCTATATAGTGCGAATAATCGCAGTTGCAAATTAAAACGACGATTTGATATGATAAAGTGCGTACGACGAAATCGACGATAATTGTTTAAGACGGCGCAGTCGCGCGTCGTATTTCCAGAAATAATAAATTTGTTATTCTTTCACTGATTCTTGTCGAGCATAATTGGTCCGTTGACGTCTGAGAAACGCGTTCAATCTCACTTACAATTACTTAAGATCTTATCGCTACAATGTGCATCTAACTACATCTACGTATAAGCTCGTCTACGACGTCGCTAATCTTTCGTATCAGTCTCGTCTGTTGTTCGTATTAACGTGAACAATTTTTTGTTATTTTTAAAAACCACAGACAAAATATCATAGCTATTTGAGAAAACTTTATCGCGGAAAATTTCTTAAATTCTGTTGCGATATTAATTCGCTCTTAAATTGCTCTGGTTTTGTCATATTTTCAATATCGATACACATTTTATGAGACAACGGATCTATAAAAAGTTATCGATGTGCGCTTTAAAACAACAATCGACAGCCATTTCTTTGGATGAAATTTGTCTCGCGCTATTGTGCATCTGTGACTGAATCATCTGAAATAGCTGATTCAATTGTCTTGCGCTTAATGAAGATAATAAACGATTATTGAATGGCTGCTGCTGTTATATCTAATAAGAACGTACCATCTTTTTGTTTGATTTATCATTAACGGATAGTTCCACAAATTCAAGTTTTGAACTTCACCGCGCGCATTTTTTTTTTTTTTTTGCCGGGTGCGGATTAATAGCAACGGTCAGCGCGCAGCGATAAAAATATATTTGCCGCGCGAAAAACACGAAGGCGCGTTCTGGCCAGTTCACCATTGAGGTCATAAAATGGAGATAAAATCGCAATATGGACGATTAACTCGCCGTCATCGGCACCTACCGTTAATTATCACCATTACGGCAGCAGCAGTTTTTTTTTTTATGACGCCCCGTTAGAAGTGAGTTAGAGCGCGACTTAATCACGAGCGCTTTGCGATATTCATAAATATGTAAATTATGTCAATTCTTTTCACATGTAATTTACGGTCGAACAAAAGGTAATTACGCGATGTTTTCTTGATAGACAATGTACAACAAAAGAGCGAGCTGAATGAGGGAAAAGCATATGCAAGAAAGCCGGAAAGGTTTAGAACGGATAACGGTGGAAAAATAAAGAAAGAGAGAAGAGGGTCGTCTCTCGACGCACACACGAGAAGGCGGAGTGGAAAAGCGAGCTAAAATTCGAGAGAGATGGCACGAGTACGTGGAACGGGGAATGCAAATGGACAATAAACCGCCCTTCTCGTCTACCGTCTACCGACGGTATATCACCGGTGACACCCGTACTTTTAGTTTATGCCGCATGCATAAGCGGCGCTTCGCATCAGGAGCGCAACGTCCGTGGCGATTCTTGTTCCCGGAGGAATCCCGAGGATCCCGGCCTAGTTCTATCCAGCTCGTCCCTTTTTACGTCGCTCTCGACGGGATTAAAGAGATCTCTCTTTCTCTTTCTCTCTGCTTTCTCTTCCTTCCGCGTCCCAAACCTGCTCCGTCTCTATCCATCCCGGACGGATGTAGGCGAATTCTCTTAGAATTTTCGTCAAGCCGGAAAGTCGATAATTCACCTACCGCGCCCATCCGCGGAAAACTTCGAATTCGTCCCACGATTTATTACGTCATAAATTTCGTATACGCTATCTTCGCGGTTTACAAGTGAATGAAAAATGCTCAAACGGACGTTTTTTTTTTTTTTTTTTTTTTTTTTTTATCTCGGCATCGCGACGCTTTCTCTTTGCAACGCAATGATGTGCGTTGTACTGATATTTATCGTCCGGAGGATTCTGACTCGTGAATGATAAACTAATTACCAACGCCATTCGCGGTAGAACGAAGGACAAATGGCCGCGCTGTACGATCACTCTCTATACATTTCCCGGCCGGTCTTAACATAAATATCGCGAACAAAACTGTGCAAACACGCTGGAGTCATGTAAAATTTATACACGCCACGCTAACGGCGTCGATGTATCTTTATTTTCTTGCGCATGAATGATGACTAGTGTAATGACGCACGCGGACCATAGTAGACAATAATACGTGAATTACTAGCATACAAATATGTCCGCTATACTCCGTAATTACGTAGTAAGTTGTATCGCGGATAAATATTTTTCTAGCAACTTCTCGCACACGCGCAAAATAATCTCGAGATATTTATTTATTTTTCCGCGATCTTTGCGTAAATTTTATTTGTGTTAATCTTTGTTGCACAAATTCAGCAAAATATACGAAACTGTTATTTGACGCAAAAAATACGCGTATGTAGATAGAGCATTGAGAATAATTCTACGAGTTCGAGACATCAATGAGAACGCGTGCCCCTGATGGTCGAGCGGCGTTATTGATAATGCCAGAAACTACTTTGTTCACTTGTGGTCAAACACTCTCCTGTTGAATAATGGATAAACGGTTGCCACGCAAGACTCCGTCACGGCTCTTTTCAACCCCATCGCCATACCTATCATCCATCGCGTTCTCGATAGAGATACGAGTTCGAACTTGCGCTATAGTTCCAGCATCGCGCAAATGTAAGTTTATGCGCGCCAGTAAAGTGATCATAATAACTTTGACAGCAGATATAGAGGTGTGTATATA
>QVOB01009985.1:0-39147 GCA_014839585.1 Pseudomyrmex concolor | reverse complement strand
CCTCACCTTTCGCGATATCGCTAAAGAGCGCGGCTATTTCTACTTCATTTTTATATCTATCTCTCCAGCTCTGCCTAGAACGATGAGTAAGTATACGAGGGATTTTATCTTATCGTTATACTTTGTTATCGCATATGCGAAGTCGCGTTGATACGGTTAGATCAATTTTACTTACGATATTTCAACAGGGCTTAGTGGCCTCGTCTGTTTTGCTCAGAATGGATCTCCGTGTCGTGTTGGTGTCTTTACTCGCGTTAGTTCTTGTCACGAAGTGCGAAGTTGTAAAACATGGCATTGCAATTACAGACGAGAGCGAAACAACAATCAGCAGCGGCACCACATCGGAATCGGCGAGTTTATGTATCGTGTGTACTTGCACAGGTAAATCGAGACTGAAGATGTTACACTTTGAATGTCGCTTGATGTTTAATTAAATGCAATCGTTGCTATAAACAAAAATGCAGTGATACAATTATTTACATTAAAAATAAATTAATAAATAAACAACATACTTTTAGATAACTACATCGACTGCAGCAATCGGAGTTTGGAGAATCATTTCGAAGACAGTCAGTGGTCGAATGTGACGGTCACGGAAATTTCATTCGAACATAATCGCTTGGTACACGTCACACCTTTTCCAAAGATAATTGTGGAGAAGCTGATTCTGCGAATGAATCAAATAACGAGAATCGAGAATCAGGCTTTCAAAGAGCTCGTTAATCTCACCGAATTGGATCTGAGTTACAATCAGCTCAAATCGGAATATCTCTTGCCGCATATTTTTGAGGTAAGGAAACACAAGTCGGAACAGTAAGTGATACCTAACACAAAATCTCACCAAGAGCCGACGTAACTTTCTCTGAGTTAGGATTCATCGATCGAGGAGAAACTTAAGATGCGTTGAAACACACAGGTTTAAAGTAATTTTTGGACATTTAATCATTTAGTAGCGAGAGTTATTTTGTTTCAGCAAAAATATAGTGGCGTTGACATTGTTTTATTCGTCGACAGTCACAAACAAAAAAAAAAAAAAACGATAAATAAATTTCAAAAATAGAAATTTTTATCTATTCGCTATGCTAAGCAAAAAGTTTGAATGAAATTTATACAAATTTTCGAAACATTTAAGGGCAAGTTCTCACCGAAGGCGTACGAGCCCTTGTCAAACTTGGAATCTTTGAACCTGGCCGGTAATTTACTTCACTGGTTACATCAGGATGTATTCGAGCACCTTTTGAGCCTCAAAGTGCTGAATATTTCCGCAAATCCTTTTAACGTGTTCGATTATCGCACGTCCATAGCGATCAGCAGTTTGTCGTACCTAGAGGACTTAGATATCAGTTACTGTGATTTGAGAAAACTGCCGAACCCTCAGTTCAACAACGCCAAGTAAGAAAATTCCAAAAGGCGAGCGAAACCACATTGTCTTGCTTCATATAAAGCTTCTCTCGACTTTTTGTTTCTCGTGCACATTGCATAACACTCGAAACACTGCATTTCTCTCAAGAGAGATTCGATCGTTTTTTGTCTAGATACTTGAAGAGATTGAACTTGGCGAACAATAAATTCACAACCGTGCCGACGTCACTGGAGAATGCCAAAGCGTTGGAGTATCTCCGTTTAGATTCGAATCCGATACGCGTTATCGATCACACGAACGGTTTTCCGAACTTAACGTTGCTGAAGGAACTCAGTTTGTGCTACATGGCGAATTTGACGGAGATCGGTAACGGCGGTTTGTCTGCGTTGATCGGTCTGGAGAATCTTTACATGCACCATTGCAAAAAATTGGAAAAAATAGACGATTACGCGATGTCGTTCAAGGTCAGTGACTGTAATATATAGTTTTACATTTGGTGATCTTTATTGTGTTGGTACGCGAGTATTTTGTAGTTTCAAGTTGTTTTTGCAACATCGCAGCTCACGGGCGCATTGTGGCCTTCGCTGAAGAAACTGGATCTAACATCTAACTCTCTCGGATATTTACCGATGTTACTCGTCGGCAGATGGGACAAGCTCGAGGAATTGCATCTGACGCACAATAATTGGAGCTGCGATTGCAATAACCAATATCTCGTAAGTTCTGAACCAGTAAACTTTATAATATACTGAGGACTGCTCACCGCTATCGCTTAGGTAACGAAGAGAAAGAGAAAGAGAGAGAAAAAGAATATTTGTGCTAATCAATTCTTCTTGTAGATCGGGCATGTATTGCCGCAATTCGGAGAGAAACTAATGGGACCTGATGAAATCAACGAGCTCACCTGTTCCGCGCCGCCGGAACACGCAGGAAAGAAGCTCACATCTTTGGCTAAAAGGCATCTGCGGTGTTTGGATTTGTACGGTGCGCAACCGGAAAAGGACGCCGCGATACTTATAGGAGTGCTGATTGGTATACTGCTCGCAATTCCGGTTTGTCTGGCAATCTTTGTCTTATGGCGACGCGGTTTCTTCTTCTGCGGTTCGCAAGGTCCCGCGAGCTTTTCCCGTGCCTTTTACAAACGCGCGTCTAACGACGACGATTCTTAAATATATTTACTTTTTTAATATATAATTTTTTTGAAATATATTTGTATATTATTGTTTTAAGTAATTGCTTGCTATTCTGAGAAAAAGACACAGTATCTCTCTCATACTAGTACTATATATTGAGTGTACAGCGCGCTAATTGTTGCGGCAGAATCCACAATGCGAACAACGCACCAACTTATATCTAGTCTAATGACGTTTTCAAATGTGAAGTGATTTTCTTTTTTGTTGTATTTTACTAAATTAATTTCAGCGACTTTATAGGACGAAACGAGTGCATTATAACTGTAGATACATAGTCGGCATTAGTCTGTACATGCCGCGTGCCATGCAAGTATTTCACGGTATTACTGTAATAAAATATTTTGTGGAAATTGAACGCGATTTCCATCTCCCGTTCTCTTCCGCTTCCCAATGAGTCTCTGAAGGATCACCAAGACTCGAATGTCGCGCGAAGAATGCGCATTTCGAAACGGATGTTGGATTTTCGGCTTTACAACGAGCACAAGCCGCGAGAGCAGAATGCGGCGGTGGCCCTGCCTCGTCGTAAATGCGTCGAGGGTGAACGAGAGGTGAAGGCGAGAGGTGACGCGACGTGCCAAGCGATGTCGAGCGACGACGCACCAAACGCATGGATGGACACGCGCCCGGTAACGCAATTACCGCGACGTTAATTTACTCAATAATCGCAGAAGCAACCCCGTCTAAATGTCGGCACGCGTCGGTCCCTCGACCCTAATCATATACCGGCCGTCGGAGATGGAAAAGCCGGTTGAGAAAGAAGATTAACGAAAGACCGAAATACACCACCACTACTCGGTATTAGTAGAACGTTCCTTTTTTTTTCTTATTCCTTTTTTTTCTTTCTTGAAGACGTTTGCGTTTGCGGAATATCCTTTTGACATAGAAAAATAAATTTATCACGTATTATCGTTTTAAAATAATCTAACAAACTCTGCGTTTCGAGCATTAAGTTCACGTTTTCTACATGTATTTGCTACCTGTATACTCTTTTTTGTTTATATCATTTGCAGATAGAAATGGACGGCGACCCAGGTCGCGCCGCACGCGCGTGTACTGCCATTTGGAAAGCGCGCCGCCGCGCGTATACATGATCCGATAAGTAATTTAATCCGGCGTTTCTGCTCGTCCTCCCTTCCCTTCGAAGATTCAATACCGATACGAACGAAAGCAGCGCGAAGCGGCGATATCGACCATGCGGGAGAACTTGACTGTGTTTGACGATACGGGAGCGGCGCACGAGACGTATGGGATGATCAGATTTGACCTGGGGTCGAAGCGTCGTCATTTTTATCAACCGTGCGCGTTCACTGTACGTGTAATACACCTCGTATGTAACACACTCTCTCTCTCGTCTGATTAAAAACTTTAATTGGAACTGTTACTTTTCCGCGGTACGCGATAAAGAGATGACGGTGACGAGCCGCTGTTTTTTCAAAGCGGAATACTCGCAACCGACCGGCACCGCGATCGTACAACGGATGGCCATATCAAGTAAGGGTCGGACAAGTGAGGCTTTTCGATACGTACTCTTATACATATATATATATATATATACATGTACTTGCAGCACCATTATTATCCTGCGTGTAAGAGTGCGACAGAATAGAGAGAATCGCAAATGCGGAAGGATCCCGGATCCTCCTCCCACACCTTCCGCCGTGATCCTCCGTACATGGACACCCGTGTTCATGAATACCCGCGGCGAGCGACCATGGCAACGGTCGGTCCGGTCACGCCCCAGAACTTTTGCCGAGCCAATCGGGGTGCGACGCAAGCGTGCGAACCAATACGGATGTTCCAGCCTGTTTTCGAACGGTCGTCATCGGTTCGAGCTTCAGCCCCTTCCTTTCGAGGGGTTAGCGGTGGTAAGTGCCGGCCGAGAGGGGTTGGCGGCGGTGATCGTGCGCAGGGGTTGAATTGTGCCTCCTGTGTCGCATCGCGCGCACCGATACTCCCTTAACACGTCGGTGAATAACGGTTGATCGACAGTCGAAGTCGACGTTTCTCGCGATTCGCATCGATTCGTTACGATCGGTGGCGATCGAAATTAAATTTCACACAGAGGATCCTGCTCCTCCTCCTCCTTCTGTTCGCGAGATAAGCGTCGTCCTAATTAGTCTAAGTCTAGTAGACACCGAGACTTTCCAGACGTGGGATCTTGCACTACTTACGCGCAGCGGAAGGAAGAAAAGTGGCTTATGCGTTTTTTCCGAAAGTAGTGATACACTTTTTTTCCGTTTTCCGTTATCTTTTGTTGAACGAAAAGGCTGTGCTCTCTCTCTCTCTCGTCTCCGAACGAAGATTTCGGAGACTACGTTGTTATTTCTCAAAAGGAAAGACACAAAAGAAAAAAGATATAATGCTTTATTTTTAAAGCTCTTCGAGAAAGAAAGAGAAAGGGAAAAAGCTTATACTTTTTCGAGGTGGTGCAAGTTGAAAGTTTGACCTTAAAGAAAAAGCGCGCGTCGCTTCGTAACAGAATTCCGCATCATCGCTTTGGCGTCGCCGAAAAGTTGTAACGCCGGGGTATAAGAATGTGAAACAATCCACAACGCTTATGTCGTAGTCGCAACGAGTCGCGGGTCCAAACGATAGGGAAAGAAGATGCAGTCTACCTGCCAGCAACAACAAGCACAGCCAGGTCAGAACGGAACTTCCGCCAGCAGGACGTCGTTCCTTATCGAGGATATCCTCAGCCGCGGCACCGTCACTCCACATTCCCACCATCATCAGTTACATCATCAGCACTTGACGTCGACCTCCGGACACGGGCAGCATCATCAGTATCAGCAATTCGCCAGTCTGCTTCCGGGCTATCCAACGGCGCCGCCTGCCGCGGCGGCCTTCTTCTTGGGTCCGCTTTTCGGTAGCGCCGGAATGGGGGTCGGTGTGGTACCGGGGGTTAGCGAACTGGCGGCCTTAAAGCACTGTCGACGGCGAAAGGCTCGAACCGTGAGTTTCACCCTTTTTATAATAGCAAAATTCTTTTGTTGAAGAAGCTTTATTTCTCTCCACCCTTACTTAGGAATCAGATATTTAACATAAAATTACGATATGAGATCCGAGAATCGTTAACAGCTCGCGATGAAATCGCACGCGATTATTTAGTAACAATGAACACCATCTTTCAACACCCTCTCCACC
Organism: Pseudomyrmex concolor; assembly: GCA_014839585.1. NCBI lineage: Eukaryota > Metazoa > Arthropoda > Insecta > Hymenoptera > Formicidae > Pseudomyrmex > Pseudomyrmex concolor. The sequence goes on along the minus strand of QVOB01009985.1, from coordinate 33,447 downwards.
TGCTCTCGCGCGTTCTCCATTGATTTCATTGGCTGACTAATGTTATAGCGAGCGCCACGCAGTATTGGAACATGTGACAATTTCATCCTCATTTAAAAAACTAAGTAATGTGTGCGCAGTCTTGTAAAACTGAGATATATCGATTTTTTTAATTGATGATTTATTAAAATAAATATTTGAGTTGCGTGTCTTTTTTTTTTTTTTTTATATACAACCTTGTTTTTATCGCGCGCAAGCATATCCTTGAAGTATTTGCTATAAATATTATATATTAAAATAAAAATTGCGCGATAATTGCATTCTGTGTGTTTAATCTTCGGATTTTGTTAAGAAAATTTCTTTTGCGCGAGAGACTATTTACATAATAAAAACAACGGAGAATCGCGCGCAGCTGATTAGCGGCAGGAGACTGAATAGTTTTTTTCTGAAAATTTCAGGTGTTCAGCGACCAACAACTGGCGGGCTTGGAAGCGAGGTTCGAAGTGCAGAGATACCTGAGCACGCCCGAAAGAGTTGAGCTCGCGGCCGCGTTACACCTGTCCGAGACTCAGGTAAAAACGTGGTTCCAGAATCGGCGAATGAAGCACAAGAAACAATTGAGGAAGCTCAACACAAGCAGCGGTAGCAACTCCAATTCGGGACAACAATCGATCGCCGTGACATCGCCCGCCGGTGAGTCCGTTATTTTCTTCGCGACAGTTCGTCGACGATAACTTCACAATTCGACCCCCTTCAACGTTACGGAATGTTTATGTAACGCTTGTACAACAACAAAGCGGCGAGCTAATGCAAATGTTACTCTTTTGTGTGACGCGCGGCATACAAACGTCTCTGCAAAACTTCGTCCCAAGTTATTGCTAAAATTAAAATTATTATATTTTATTTTACTCGCGTTATTTTATTTTGCAAATTATTATTTGTCACATTAAAAATTGTTTATCACATTGTATAAATGTTTTACAGAATGAAAATATATATAATTACATAAAAGTAATTAGGTATATATAGTTGCTCTCGGTTGCTGGGGTATCGAAAGTGCGAATGTCGCGCGAGACGAAACTGGTATTAAATTGAAAAAAAAAAAACTTTCACATTAAAAACGACGAGAATAAAGCAAAAATACATAAATTGGTGAAAAATGTTCAATATGTAATTAAAATGTGTTTATAATGCAACACACAAGCTATAAATAAATACATCGTTCAACTGTCGCGCGACGTTACAAGCGCGATCTCACGAGCGAAATGGATGAATTTGGGAACCCGGGTTCAGCCGCTGTAACGAAGGTTACAGCATTATTACATGTTAATGGTAATGCTTAAAATTTGGACGCATCGCGCGCCGATGAAAATGTGTGTGCACGCGCTACATATCGTTACCTCCACGGAAATTCACATTGCGAGCATCAGCCAGCCTCTTCGACAAGCAACGCGTAATTTAATCATCGCTAAATGAAATACGCGCGTATCGACTTTTCGATAAACCGGATAAACAGCTGCGAGCAGTATTCCCGCACCGCAGAGTTAATTAACTCGGATTAATGACAGTGTGCTCTAAATATGAGCGATAATTCATGACGCTAGCTGTGTCCTACTGTCTGGCGATAGGAGAAAAAAAAAGAAAAGAAAAAAGAAATCCTTGCACGCAATTATCGAAATCACATATCCGTGATCACGGTCCGCGTGGCATTGTTATCTGTGCCGGTTGATATATAAATATATTAAACAAATGATCGTGTGTCGATACCGAGGGAACACGCATCAGCTGTCGACGGGATTAACCCGGGCTATAGTTATCGGTTAATCTGGTCCCGACGAGCGCGATGCGAGAGACGCGCGCGCGGGACAGCGCGTTATAACGTCGGTTGTCGTTAAATACTTCCCCGTTGTCACGCTAATGGGCGATATCTGTATAATGCAACCAAAATACCGCTGACAATAAATTAGGCAAGTTCGGCTTAACTAACCAGACCGTAACCGTGGTTACGTTGCGAGGAACTATAATCATTAACGGTATTTGCTGCTCGCTGCAGGCGTATATACACCCGTTTGTTGAGTAATAGTTACACATTCCGTTGTTGCGACGTTACCGCAATTGCTTCGTGACGTGTACATCGCCGTTACACATGTTACGTTGTGTACACAAATTCGCATACAAGAGACTCCAGCGAAGTAAGAACAAACGAGCTTATAATATACGTACTGAGAGAGATGTGCCGAACGCGCTCAGCGTCTGATACACACACGAAACTCGCACACGCGTGCACAAACGAAATGGCGAGAATAATTTTTCAATTATTTTTGATTTTTTCGTAATCTCGAAATGCAATTGTAGACTATAGAAAAAAGTTTTTGCAGTAGTAGAATATATATAATTAGCAGCGATTTCTTTAAAAGGATTGCTTCTTCCGTCGTCCTATCGTTTAGATCAGGTCGTGTTTTGTTATACAGGTAGCAGATATGTACGAGAGAAAATTTTACCTCAGCGGGATTATTTTGATGTTCGCAGAATCAAATCGCACATTTTAAGTTATTTAAATAGTTAGATCCGTAGCATTCTACATGCCAGTATTTTGTTTTAAGTTGTTCGTCTCCGTACAAGATGGCTTCGTTCGAAAGGAAAGTAGGAAGGGCTAACCGAGTTACATAGACGTCTCCTTGGCAGCAACTGAGAAGGAGGTATCGAGGGGAGAATGAGAGGAAGGTGGGAGGCGCACATAGAAGACGAGACCGCCTCGACGTCTTTAGATTTGAGCGAGCTATGTAAGGAACTCAGGAGAAATTTGTTCCCTCCTTCGAAGGTGCCTCTCTCTCTCTCTCTCTCTCTCTATGTCTCTCTTTTGCTATCTCGCGTTCTAACTCCCCCGCTTACACCCGTCTTGGAGAAAATTGCTCAATTACCCGCTAAGTGCTCGGTCAGACCTATATTCCCGATTGTTCGCCACTAAAGGCTATCGTAGGCCGTGGTGGCGCGTGCCACGTGTCGCGAATCTAATTTTTACTCGAATTTCACCGCCTAAAGAACAACAGCGGATCTCACTCGAAAATAACGTCGAGAACTCAAAAAGATAAACGTCACATCAGAAGTACTCGGTTATATCGGTGATAGTGCTTGACATAAAACAATATTTTTTGACATAAAAATAACTCGGATTCTTTTGTTTTTCTTCCTCTTTTTCTTATAATGAAGAAGCATTTTCATCGGCGACATAAAGCGACGAGCTTTAACTAATAATTGATTATATCAATTTGATTTGATATAATCCAACAAAAGTTAAAGTATTAATATCTTTAATATGTGATCTATCAAAATGAATTTTGATTATTCGTTTATTTATTTACAGAGCGTCCGGTTGATTTTTCGCTGAGCGGCGGTCGCGACTCCCGCGCGAGCAGCGACGCTCCCGCGGATTCCGACGACGAGGACGACGACGAGATCGACGTGCTGGGCGGCGAGACACCGTCTCCAATCCCGACGCCAACGGCGACGCCGATACCGACGCCGACGCCGACGCCGATACCGGCGATGCCAATGCCGGTGTCGACGTCAACGTCGACGGCACTGACGGCGACATCGACGCGAAGCGGAACCCTACCTCTGTCGAAACGCGACACGCCACCGAGAATTCTTCACACGACGATTCATCCGCAGCAGCCGCACTCGCATCCCCCGCATCCGCACACCGTCGGTCTGCACCATCATCAGTCGCAACACGGCCAGCATTCCGTTCAGCGTCAACATCGCTGAGATATGTTGTAATAAAATTGAATCGCTCGTTTCTCCCTTACAAAAACCAGAATATTAATTAATTTTAGACGAAAGAAGAGATTATCTTCTGTCTCATACACACACGCACATGCCCACGTACCTACATACATACACTCAGGAGTAACGTCTTAGTATCCGTATAACGATCGGATTCACGCAGAGCGATTCGATTTTATTATGTAACATATTATATATAAATATATAATTTTTCCAATTTAGTGAAGAAACTCTCTTCCCTAAGTCTGCCATGTAACACAAAGGAATACCGGAACTTGACGGAATGTCTCGCGCTCAAGATCGAGAAACAATTCGCTTCTTCAAGAGGTATTTATTACACGCTATAATATTGAAAGAGATCAAACAAATAACGTGAACACAATAAACTAATAATTTAATACTATGAACGTTACCGAATTAATAGACCTGCCTTAAGCGAACTACATATGTAAGTACGTATCATAAACACTGAACAGAATTTGCCTTTCACCCCGTGCGATATATTAAACTTATTTAAACTTCACACACAAAAATCCAATGACATTGAAAAGCAACGGCTTAAGGTATACGCGTTTACTAATTTTCTAATGTTCATATTATTACATTAGTAATTAATTTTCGTTCGGAAATGATTGATTGAAACTTGTACATGACGACAGCTGATAAAATGTGGAGAAAATTTAGAATTTTGTTCCGCAAAAATTAGTGTCCGTAGCAAAATTTTTTCATCGGTGAAGAAGTAATTTTTTTTCTCTCTGTTATACTATTGGCATTACATAGTGAACGTATGGTAAAGTTTATATTCGTCGGATCGTGCGGAAAAAGAAATCGACAGAGATACATACGTTTTCGAACGTTGCAGTTTAGGACAACGAGTAGATTACGAAAAATATGCGTTTCTTCTGCACGATAAATCACTTCGAAATTATTCGGAAATCAATGCGATGAGTCTTTCCCGTTAGAGAGAAACACGAACACACTCATTATATTTCTGCTCTCTGAATCAGTCTCTATTCAGAGTACGATTTAATTTAAAAACAAAAAAGAAAATAATAACAAAGCCTATTTTACCTATATATTGTTCGTTTCAATCGTGAACAGTTGTACAGATCGAATGCTACTTGGCATTTTAGCACAGAAGCTTTACATCTATCACAGATTGCTAAAATCTAAAAAAAAAAAAAAAAAAACCCAACATGTGTTAATATACAGTAATTCTTCATATACATGTAATACACACATACATACAATTTTGTAAGAAATTTTAAAACGTAATAGAAGGAAGAATCATCTCATTAAAAATTTTTCTTTGCCTTTCCGGACGTGACATTCAAATTGGAGCATTAATTCGAAATGCGAGAGATTTGAAGAAAAAAAAACATTCTTTTGTTTTAAACCTCAGGGATGATTGGCAACATCAAGATTTAAATAAGTTGATGAACTCTAGAACATTGGCGGTATGTTGGCGGTAACTTATTTTGTTATTATTTTTATACTTGTTATTATTTTATTCTTTCTCTTTTTTTTTTTATTGTTACATATTATATATACATGATTAATACATAGAAAAGCTGATGTGTCTCAAAATCTTATAAAACTTTCTTTAAATAAATCTCATGACATAAAACGAATTTACAGCGCCTGTGTGATTTATACGCAACTCCTCTCCGCTGTTCCTTTGGAAGAAGATATTTTGTCTCGCAAAATTCGACTGTTCAACTAATAATTCTCTTCGTGGATCGTCTACCGCGGAGTGTCTATTTCATTTTGTAGCCACGATTTTGGAAAATCGACTCGACGAACGATCGCGGCGCAACGGAAGACTTGCGTTTAGCAATGACATTTAATTGCGTCGTGGGTCATAAACGCGAATCTCTTTCCGCGTAATCACTTCGTTAATCGTCGATGTGACATTTCGGCGACCGGGTTCGGAGACATTTCACGAGAACTAACGAGCCGGCGAAGAAGAGGCGGATAATATATAAAATCCCGCGCATTAAACTGCGCGCATGTTCTATTTGCGACTCGCGCTTTCATTAAAGAACACGTCGTGATTACGATTGTTGTAACGTTTTCCCGATTAAAATCCGTAATTAATCCGTAATTACAGCTATACTGTGTGACGAGGAAAAACAAATTTGGCTCCGCTCTGTACCGCATAATTACCGCGGTTATAATGATAGTGCGCTACCGGTTTTACTACCTGTTGCGGGACGTACGTCAAATTGGCAAGATCGGCCGTATCTGTTAAGGAAAGAAACGATATTGTAGAGTAGAGATGGTAGATTTTCCAACGAGCGCGCGCGCTCGTTGTATAAGCGGCGTCTGCGGGGCACGTCGTGCTTCCAGTTGGGGTGAATCCTAATACCTAGATAATGGGAAGTAATTGCGAGGGATCAGAGCGAGCGAAGCTACTCTGTCGGCTGTCGGTTCGGGGCAGCGGGATGTGTATAGGGCATAGGGGATGAAAGAGAAAGAGAGAGAGAGAGAGAGGGAAAGAGGGAGAGATAGGAAGAGGGTGGCACCACGCTTCTCTCCTCTTCTCTCTTTCCCTCTATTTTCCCTTCTCACTGCCAGGATTCGCAGGAGTGGAGAAAGAGGACGAAGAGAGGATCGTAATTGTGTTATCGGGACGAAATCACGGGGTACATTCTCGGATATACATCGAACGGATATATCCGCGCATCTCGTGACTTGCGCGACCGATGCGCACAAGATTCATCCACTTCCGACGCGGAATGAGCGAGAGTTAGAGTTTATATAATATCGGCGTTATACGTTTCTTTCATGTTTTGCAGAGAAAAAAAAAAGAGAATGCTTTCATTTTTCTTTTTGTTTTTTGTTTTTTTTTTTTTTTTTGGAATGCACGACGGACGTAATAATCAGAGATAACAATCGAGTAATAACTGTTGTATGTTAATAAAACGTGCGGAGGGGGTTGTGAAAGGCGTGAAAGAAAAGAGGGGTCCTTTGATGCGCGCAAGATGATTACGATCGCGTTCTTGTTCGAAGGAAGGAAAAAAAAACGTCCAGGCCAGGTAAGTCCCGGTCATAGGCTAATGACATCACGCGGGGGCCATTTATGAACGTTTATTAGATTCCGTTAAGACGTCTATTATTACAGTACATAAATAAAGGGGGAGAATCCGGGAGCGCGCGCGCTTGCTCGCTCGCTCACCCCACGTCGACGGAGAGCGGAATGCGGCGAAAATAATGAAATAAAGGACAATGAAGTGACAGGTACAATGGCCAATAGAGCGTAGGACGAGAGCGAGAACGAACAAGGCGCCAGCGGGCGGCAAGCGCGAGCCTCGCGCGCGCGTTGGAAGGGGTTGCAACACAAGGGGGTACAGAGCGAGGCTCGCTTTAGTTAAATGCAGTGGGCGTGTTCCCATTACTTTCATTATTTTCAGTCGCCGGAGTGTTCGGTAGGTATCGATGTAGCCCGAATGTAACCCTGTGTGTGACGCGGCGCATGAGGCACACGCGGGCGGAGGTACTTGCGAGTTAGCGCATTTTTTGCGCGCAAATCGACGCAAAGTCAATTAACAGACGACGACGATAAAATTTGCGAATTTATCAAATATACATAAGCCGTATAGGTGATATATGTGTATCGCCGCGGCGGCGGCGGCGGCGCGCGCGAACTGCAAAGATTTAATCTGTTGAAAAGCGAAAGGACGGGAAGGGGGGAAAAGAGCAAATCGTGATGGAAGAGTAACCAAAGAGGCAGGCACCGAGCGTGAGGGTGAATCGTTAGCCTAACAAGCTGTCAAGACGTCGACGCGTGTCAATCCGCGGCTCTCCAACCGATCCCCGAAATAAAGCTTGCCTAAAACCTTCAGCCGTCGGCCTACGCAACGCGAGTTGCCTATGCATATATATATATATATATATATATATATATACTCTGTTTCCAGTAAGTCGTGTATGGTGATTCTCGTCTGAGGTAAAAAAAAAAAAAAAGAAATATCCCCGTTGCGCGTTGCAATTTTTCGCGCGGTCGTAGCGTAGAAATTATCTCGTGAGAAAGACACACTTGCCACACTGGGGAAGAAATGAAAGAAGAAGACACGCGATTGCGGAGACAACGGCGTTACTGCCCACGTGCCGCTTAACTCGATCACGGCGGGCAATCTGGCCTCGTTTCAACCTCCGATTACTACGACGCTTCCGCTAACAAATAACATTGTCGTCGACCCTGCGCGGGGGGTGTTCTGATTTGATTTGCGCACCGTTGAAAGCGCGCGTCGCTCGAGAAGGAGGCGAGATAGACGTGAAGGAACAGCGAGAGGCGCGGAGGGTGAAAAAGCCCCCGCTTTGAAAATGCCGCGCGTATGTTATTTCGCTTCGCCACGTGTTATTTCATATATCGTATCTGGCTTTCGCATTTCGCAATCGCGTTTCGGCAACCGTGCCGCCGTTACGAGGTGATCCGCGCTCCATGCGCCGGTTATTGGGCTATTTACACGTGGGATTACAACGTGTGTGCGAAGCCATCTCTTCTTCGGCGCTTACGGTCGAGATCCCTATCTGCACAGTGTGTTTAAAAATAATTGCCACGGTAGATCCGACGATAGTCACGGAGTCGCCCTCACCTTGGCTGCTTCCTGGCCTCTCGAGTGGTCCTCATTCTACGAGATAAAAGCGGGCGCGCTCTCTCTTTCGCCCTTGTCCCCTTATGCGAAGCCCTCGCGCCTCTTCCGCCATCGCTCTCGAGAAGTAGCACCCCATCCACTTTATCACGGCGTTTAAAGAAGTAAAGACTAAAGGTCCTTTACATGTCGAGAAAAAGAGAGAGAGAGAAAGAGAGAGGAAGGGGCTCGCCTCGACCCGCTCGAAAGCAGTCGAGATACTTGATGACAGGAAGGGACCGGACTTGATGGCTAACACACACTTGGTTCAGCGTCGTCGCTCGAAAGTGAAGGAAGTTAAAGAAGCGTGTGCGATTAAATGATTTTGACATGATGATACATATCATTTGTGTATTTGTTACGTTGTGTTCTTTAATACGTGTTACTAATTGCAAAGAAAACATTGTTTCTCCTCCACTTGTCCTTCTCCCCAAAGAATAACTTTATTCTTCAGAGAATTTTTTCTCTTTGATTTAAAAATGCCGCTTGTGTGTACAATCATTTTTCTCTTTCTTTTTCAACTCGCGCTCTACTCAGACTAATTTAATAAAAAATGCTCAAGAGAAAAGGAACTAATAAATATTTACATTTTCTTTTTTTATAAAAAATTATACATCTTATAAAATTGTATACTGCTTTAGGCCAGAATTTTATTTATTCGACATCGATATGTGGCAATCGATAAAAAATCAAAATTTGTGTAAATAAACAAAAGTACAAAAGTTAATAAGAGGAAATTTTTCCCTCTCAAAAAAAAAACTTGTTTTCAACGAACATTTTCTTTACACGAGAAAAAGAGAAGGATTCACCCAGTAAAGACTTTTTTATCTACAGCGTGTAACTAAACGTCTGATCACCAGACCGGCTACAGCATTTGTCGTTATCGTTATTACCAACAGTTAACGACGGTCAAGGTCCTCTTCGGAACGCTAGTATCACCGGAGATAAAATGTACAGCTCTTTACTCATCATCGTCTCTCAGTGTTCATCACGTACGTAAAATTAGGAAATTTTTTCTGTGTACAGTGTAACAGATTGTTATATACAGACGTTTACATCACGAGGTTTATATCAAATAGCTAAGATCGCTAAGCTAGCAGAAGATCTGCGACATGACTTTCTGCTTGACATTACAAAGTCACGGTACAAGCTGAAAGGAGGAATTCGCACAGAAATTGATGAAAAACACGCGTGAAAGATACGCGCAAAATGGATAATAATCAAAAAGATGCATCGTACAAATCAAGAAATTCATATTTTTTCGTCAAATTGTATCGGGATGGGGTTAGGTTACGGTAATAACTCAGGACAAGGTAGGTCGGGCGGGCTGCGGGTGACGGGCGGCAACGACGCGGCGGAGAATCGCGTCGCGAAAGGAGCGTCTTTGATATCGGCGATCGCGCGGACAAGCCGATCGACGCGTGTTGCAAACTCGGCGACCATCCGTGGTCGTTAATTTCGCGCGCGTCTCGGTTATCTGATCGCGGGCGCGACGGTGATGCGGAGCGACGAAAGAGTTAACGAGCGAGGGTGGAACCGCAACGAGACCGTCATCGTTATCACCACCACCACTGTCGTCGCATCGTGTTGTTCCCTCCACTCGAACCGTCCCACCAAGCCGCGACGACGCCTCGACATCGTCGCGTGAGCGTCGTCGCGCGTTGTTGTTCATCAACACGGTCGTTCGGGTGAAACAACACGCCGCAACAAAGCAAATGGAAGACAAACACGCGACGCGAGCGCTCGTATGTTTTTCTTTCGCTCGCGGCTTGGAAATATCCGGCTGACGACAGTGATTCTCAAACCGGGAGTGGCGGCAATGGTCCTCGCACATCGAGTAGGTATCTCGTTTCGAATTCTCGTGCCGGACTTTCTCGGTGTCGAAATCGATTGCTCTAAAATGGAGCGGCGGTACCGTTGTGTGTAATGCGCGCATGCATACGTATACCTTACACACCGCGTACGTGTGAGAGAGAATAAAAGCGAGCGTGAGTGCGTACGCGACGTGAATGCGAATGCGTGGCCCCGTTTATAGTGCGCTGCGTTGCGTCGCGCCGGCCTATCCTTTTTCTGAGTTTTGTCCTCGTCCGAGCGTGCGCGACGAGGCATTGGATATGCAGGTGTGTGTGTATGTGTGTATGAGAGAGAAAAAGAAAAAGAGCAAGAGAGAGAGAGAGAGAAACCGCTCGTGACATAATAGCTCCGTTATTTTCCCCGTGCGAAGATTTAGTCCACATAGTGGCGAGGAGCGAAGGCGAGTGCGAGAGGGGGAAGTTGCGGAAACCCAGCTGTTCGGCATCGAGCCTTTGCGCGATTACACTTCGCCGGTGCGCAAAGATTCAATATCGCCACTCTAAGTGCGCGGTAACATCCGCGATGTAAATATACGCGAGGCCCGCTTTAATCGCGATCTCTCAACCTTTCTAATATTCCAGCATATGGCTCTAACAACTTGTTTGACAACCGAGGCTGTGTTTAACCTTCAACCCGAAAATATTAAGAAGTTCCGAATATACAAAGTACATATACTTGCGGTTTTACTGGCGCACTTACGCGCATACAGTATTCAACACATACAATAGACTCGTCTTCTTACCATTGGTCAATGCGTGCGCTGAGTTTATATCGTTTTGTTCGTAGACGCTCAAATTCTTATCGATTTTCTACGAAATAAAACGAAATACTAGATGCGGAGAGAATTGTGTACGGTAGGAAAATAATCGAGTGTCAAATTGATTGTGTGTGTTTTTTCTGGAGATAAATAGATCTCTTTTAACGGATAATTAACGTTTGTGCAGAGAAACTGTGTGAGACTGAAGTAAAATGGCTCGATTAAGAGGGACATAAACATCTGCCATCACACCTTGGTGTCGCGGTCTAAATCGAAGGCCTAAGATCCTCGTCTTTGTCCACCGAAAAAACTACCGAACGATGCCCGGACCATCGGCACAAGAGAGACCTCGCGCTCATCGGCTCACCGATCTCGAGTCTCAGACAATGAAGGTTAATCGCGCACACAATTTGGTTGATTTGTTTGAAATATATCGGCTACTTAAGGTGAAAGATGCTTACAAAATCGACTTGCAGGGCTTGAGCGGCAATCGGACAGATGATTTCAGCACACCTGTCAGTTCTGGCAGCAACATGAGTAGCATCGCGCGCTTTCCAAAATTAGACGAATGTGCTCATTTTCATTACGAACACGTTGAGCTTGGTACTCTAGAGGTACGTCAAATGGAAGATATGAAAAGGATTCGGGTGAAGTTGCAGTGTGTGTGTGTGTGTGTGTTTCTTTCAGGTATCGGTCAACGAAGGTTCCAACGACTCGGAGAGTTACGTCGTTCGAATAACATCGGGAGACGCGTGTTGGACATTACAGAGATCCTACGACAACTTCGTCATGTTTGACAAGCAATTGCATCGTTGCATATTTGACAGAAAATTTTCCTCCTTAACGAAGCTTCCAGACGTTCGGCCAAAAAATGCCTGTGATATACTAAAAGATTACCTGAGCCGATTCTCGCAATTGAATCACGAAGGCCTAAATTGCGGTCCAGTATTAAATTGGTTGCAACTTGATAATAGAGGGAGGAGGATTCTGGTACCCGAATCGGATTCCTGTCCTATAAACACTCCAGCTGTCGCAGCGGCATACGCCGTGAGGCCTTACACAGCTCAAGCGCAGGACGAAATTTCCTTTCAGGTAAAATTACGCTTAAAGAACGTCAAACTACTGAAGTGAATTCTCATGAGACTTCGCGCAAGAAAACTGATCGAAGTTGTCTCTCGTGTGTGTGACAGGTAGGCGACATGATATCCGTTATTGACATGCCCCCTCCAGGGGAGAGTACATGGTGGCGTGGAAAACACGGATTCGCAGTTGGATTCTTCCCGGCCGAGTGCGTTGCGGTGATAGGAGACAAAGTGCCGCGTCATTTGACAGTTTCGACAACAGTCAGATCGAGATTGCCAGTAAAACCCGTGCTTCGAAAGCACGGCAAGTTAATCGCGTTTTTTAGATCTTTCATATTAAATCGGCCTTCCAGAAGAAGATTGAAGCAATCGGGCATATTGAAAGAGCGCGTTTTCGGCTGCGACCTGGGGGAACATCTGTTAAATTCTGGTCAAGACGGTAAATTTTTTAATCGCATACTTTTAGAATTAGATGTTCTTTTGGACGTAAATTTATATATAAAAAGAAAAAAGAAATTTATGAACTATTTTCTGTTGCAGTACCTACGGTTCTGACGTGCTGCGCGGAATTCATAGAGAAACATGGTCTAGTCGATGGTATATATCGTCTTAGCGGTGTAACGTCTAACATTCAAAAACTGCGAAACGCCTTTGACGAGGATCGGGTTCCAGCGTTGCATTCCGATGAGAGTATTTTACAGGATATTCATTCTGTAGCGTCGTTGTTGAAGATGTACTTTAGAGAATTGCCGAATCCATTGTGCACTTACCAACTGTATTCTACGTTTGTAAACGCGGTTCAAGCTGGTAGCGACGCCGAGAGATTGAGACGTATGAGAGACGCGGTTAGGAAATTACCGCCGCCTCATTACAGGTAGGTAAACTTTGTTTATTTTCAATCTGTGTTGTTGCAATTTCTCTCATCAAACTTCTTTTAATTCTTATCAAACAGTGTTTATTATTACATGTTATATATGCAGGACACTGGAATATCTGATGCGTCATTTGGTAAGAGTAGCCGCGCGTGGTACGGAAACAGGTATGACTCCGCGCAACGTGGCCATTGTTTGGGCGCCGAATCTTCTGAGATGCAAGGAGTTGGAGGTGGGCGGAGTAGCAGCGCTTCAGGGCGTCGGCGTCCAAGCAGTCGTGACGGAATTTCTAGTCTGCTACGCGGAACTCATATTCGGCGACGGCCCCGTCGGTAGACCAAAGTCTCTGGCGATTACCACATCGGCGCGATTGCTTACCTTAGAGGAGGCGCGCAACAGAAGCATCAGGGGTGAACCGGATTACATAGAAGTGGGAGCGGGTCCGGCCGGTTTGCCGCTGCGTTATCACACGGTCATAGAACTGCCGCGCAAAAGAAACGGCTCGAAACGATCGCCATCGCTGAATTGGCGCGCGTTATTTGGCAGAGCGGCTGTGGGGAAAGCGAGACAGATTGGTACGCCACCTCAGGCAGAAACGGTACCGAGTTCCTTAAATTCCTTGCGAAGACTGAGACCAGTCAAGAGTGCTGACAGTTTGGACGGCGAGGATAGTTTAGGTCCTCTTCTGGGTGGACCACCTCCGACCAGAACCTGCGGTCACAGTCGATCTGTTTCCCACGACTCGTACTTCGATCATCTGGCCGATGCGCCCAACGCGTCCTCACCGTTAGATCTCTCGGAGATACAGCTTAATTTCGATTTAGAAGAACGAGAAATGAGAATGCTCTCGGAAGAGGAAGGTAACGGCGGAACGGCGTCCGTGGAGGCGTCACCGCGTCGGCAAAGAGCTGAAGGCAACCAATGCATTGCCGCCACTGGTGGATCCAAGAGAAAACGATCCCGTTTAGAGGAAAGACTGCAGTGCGACGTCGAGTTGCGTTTCATAGATAGCCAAAGTCCCGATCAGGTAATTAAGATCAACCGATGAAAATTGCTAACTTTCACGCGCACATTGTGTCTAATCTTTTAAATATTTCAGGTTATGACGAGCGCGGATATTCACAGTATCGACACACCGTCTCCGTTACCGACACCGGGCTATCTACCGTTGTTGTCGGAGGCTTCCACACCGCTCACACCCGCCACGCTGCAAAGCACGTCTCACTCCGCATCGCCGATACCAGCTAATAGTCCGAGAATAAGTTTCCGAAGTTTCACTCTGCCGTTAGAGATCGGCGACGAACACGAAGGAAATAACGCGAATAAGTTGAAGGAAACCAGCATGTTGTCTTCGGAAAAGTCTTCAGAGCCTAATTATAGATTATCTATAAATTTAGACAACCGAGACAGGGGGCTGGAGTCGTGTGAGAAATCCAGAACTTGCGATAGCGGTCATGCGAAATTATGCGACAAAAACGCAACTGCGTCGCTTTCAGACGTTGAAAATCAGTCAGTGATTCGATCGAGCGCGGTCGCTTCGATTTTCAACGACACGGAGTTAACGTTCTCTAACAGATTGTCCTCACCGTGCGAAAGAATCGAATCTGACGGAATTACTCCATCTCGCAAGGACGAAACGGACGGAAGATTGAGCTCTTACTCCGTGGAAATCTCGTCCAAGTCGTACGACGAGAAGGAAGACGCGAGTGACGCGACGAAAGGATGCGACAAATCCACAGATTCGTCGAGTAACCTTACCGCTGTGGCCGACTTGTTGAGATTGCCGTCGTCGTCCAATATGACCGATCTCGACTCGCCGATGTCGTGCGAACAGACGCTGCAGGAATTGCAGGAGTCTGGATTTGTAATTTGTGATAACTCCGACAAAGTGTTCAACAATACGGAAAATTCGCGCGCAACCGGCACCAGCAACGATTCCGAGGATTGGGTGATCATCGGAAAATCTGCGACTTGTCTTGCAACGTCGATCAGCGAATCGATCAGTCCGAACGATCCCTTTTTGGAAGGAGGACCAAATCCAACAACGCTGGAAAATGTTTCGGGAACCTCGCTGGAGTTCCCTACGTTAACTTCAACCGCGGATGCGTTTTGTGTCGAAGTTAGCGACTCGACGAGAGGTTGCGTGCCGACGCAGGAAAGCGAAGACATGATACTCGAACATGACAGTCTCACGGAAAAGACGGGTCACGAAGATGAGGGAAGCAACTCGCGAGCGAGCTTTGATCTCATAAACGAACGCAATCTCATGGACGAATCGCGACTACGCGATCAGGAAAACGGCAATCAATATCCGTGCACGACGGCTGATGTTAATTCGAGTCAGGAATCCAACACGAGAGAGCAGCAGATTCATGCTTGTTATATCGAGGCGGATAACGCGAACGTATTCGGTACGAATCAGAACGAAGTCTGCGAACAAAAGGAGATGTTCAGGGAAATGGAAACGCTCGAGAACTATCAGCGTTTGCCGAGTGATATTACGAGCATGCAGCCTCGAAGTGTGTCACGTTCCTTGCACGTCATAAACCCATCGAGATTCTCAGATAAATTCGAAGAAGATCAGAAAACGAACGTTCCCGTGACGTCGCGGGACGATCACGACAACGACCGTTGCTCGAACGGACTGTCGAAAAAGTGCCAAAATTTCGGATACAATAATTCGCAGAAGCAACCGGCGAACACGCAACAGTTGTACAAATGCGCTTCCAAACGTAGCGACGAGAGTCACAAGTGCGGCAACTTGCAGGGCAGTCAAATAGGCGATATCGACGTGAGAATTCCCTCGGAGAACGCGGCCGAGCCCTGCGAGGTCGCGCACGCTCCGGAAGGTACGTCCGAATTGATGGAACGAACGTTGGACTCGTCGGATACATTTTCGAACGTCTCGTCTCCGACTATCGATAACAACGCGGTGGTGCTGCGAGATACCGCAGCCATCCTGCAGGAATTGGCTTTGCAGAGATTATCAGGAGGCGCAGTGGGGGAAGTTTCGACAAGGAGGAGATACGAAGCCGAAACGATCAGAGATCGTAGAAGCTTCGATTCGGAGATCGGCAGAGAGATCGTCAGGGAGAGAAAAATGAAGCAGGAATTGGACTGCGCGAGAGGCAAGTCTGAAGAGACGTCGCAACACTTGCCGCCGTGTTTGCGAGCGCGTCACGCGAGGGCGACCCGGGCGGTACTGAGTCGATCCCTGGACGAGGCCAAGTTCAATCGGATTACGGGCGAGATCCCGTTGTCGGTGAAACAGATCTCGGAGGACGCGCAGCACTGTTCCACGCCCAATGTCGGCAGCGGTTCCAGCACCTGCTCGAGCGCTTCCGAAAAGATCCAGCTGAAGAATCTCGGCGGTCTGAATCTGGGAGATCCGCAGTGTCGGGAGAGAATCGAAAAGTACAAAGAGGAGAGAAGGACGTTCTTGAGGGACAAATATCGATCGGAGAGCTTTCGCGGAGTCTCGTCGAAGACGGAAGACGACGGCGAGCAGGCGTTACTGACCAGACTAAAACAGAGAGCTTCGAGACCGTCTCTTCATTGATAAAGTTTTTGATCTCTTTGAGGTTTGCTCTCTGCGGTAGTATAAATAAGTTCTGTAATAGAGAGTTATATTAATGGCGCAAAAACAAACGCGATTATTCAGTATTCAATCTGCATTTTAGAGCAAGGTGTAAAATTGTAGAACACAGTTAATTGAAGAGTTCAATGATCCCCTTCTCGCGTGTCCTATCTCGCAATTTTGCATCTTTTCGGTTTCTGAATTATTATAAAACAAGGCAACTAATAATTAGAAATGGAACATCGAACAAACAGGTATCTAAAAAAAATACAAGAAACGATAGCGATATATAGACTTTGTTACATTACAAAAATCTCAACACTCGTCTAGTTTTCATAATATATTTATACAAATATTGATTCGTGTTGTATACGCTAGACTTTGGGCTTATTTGTACTACTTTACGAGCGGACGATGTTGCATTTGACGACGTATTATTATTTATGCAATTCCGCTAAAACTGTTTTTCTTTTTGTTTTTGTTTTTTTTTTTTTTTAATCGATCTGTTTACTATTGCTTTCATTTGAATCTCGTCGCGAAAGATTCAATCTCGAACAAACAAAAAAAACCACAGATCACGACAAAGATGACGACACAAAACAAGTTATTGCTTTTATATCTCTATCAAGTTACTTCATCTTTGTCTCTCTCGTCGATTATCTTTAGCCGAATTGTACGAAAGATTTTAAAGTTCGTTGTTAATTTATTATATACGAACACACGAAGAAAGAGAGATATATATTAATTTTATTATTGTTAGAAGCTTTAATAACAATTCTTTGTAATTATTATTATTATTATTATTATTCTTGGATTTTTATATTTACTGGTATTCTTTGTACTGTTACACTAGCGAATATATAATAATTGAACTGCTTTGTATGTATCAAAGAGTCATGAAATATAACGAAAAATAATAGTATTATATAGACTGAACAATGTGTTGCTCTCTTTATATATATGCTCTACATTTAATATAAAAAAAACCTTTATTAACTCCTAATCCTTACAATAAACTTGTGTAAAGAAAAAAAAATCCTAAATCTAATCCTTACAACTTCATTGGAAAATGTTTGATTAAAATCCTGTTTGATTACAAAAACAATTGACAATTACCAACATTTGCCAAAGTGATGATATTGTGTAATTTTTTTCACACATTTGTCGGTACATATTTATGCGACTGAGTTTTTTTTGTTAAGTGCACTTCTTGTGACATTGTTTTCAATCACATTTCCCGTCGTTTCCGTCCGGCCTTTTTTGAGCGATGAGATCTCTTTTATCGCGCGCCACGATCGCCGACAAACTAGCGGCGAGAGTCGCTTGCGCGCCGAACGAGCTGTCGGTCTTCAACGTTCTGAAACAATCGCTTCGAAACTCATTGTTCACACTGTGCTTGATAATATTGCTCAGCGTGACGCTCAGGAGACGGCAAAATTTCGAGTCCTTGGCGAGCGCGTGATCGTCGCACGCGACTCGCTGATTAACGTTCGTGTCTTGCATTTTATCGAACGGACACTTGTCGTCCAACACCTTTTTCTGCAACAAGTTGTTGTCAAAAACCTCACAAAAGAAATATCTATGTTACTTTGTCTTTCGGGAGGAAACTGAAAATTGCCGCCCTATCGTTCGCCAACTGCGTCACGCGCACTTGCGATCCTCGCTCGAAAATGCGATTTGTCTCGTGACTCTCCTGACCTCTGGCAGCCGTATGGCGGCGTGTACTTTTTTTTTTGCCTTTTTTTGTGTGACACTTGACGTCTGCCGCTATTCGACCCGACCGATAAAAACGAAATTACCGTATATTAGTCATCACCTGATCGAAGAGCGGAGTGCGGTGCATGGCAGAAAGAGAATTAATAAGATTTTCGTATTTCATGACGTGCGGAACTCACGGATGACAGCGGATCAGTGAGTGATCACGCGGCCGAGAAAAAGGAAATATCTATGATCGCGCGGTGACACAGAGTTCGAGACTTGAGCGCGCGAATCTCGTTCGCGAAAACAAACAGGCGCCGTTTGTGCGAGATCCACGAGTCTTTTTTTTCGCGGAGAACACGCGATCCGTGAAAACGTCTCGAATGACAGACCAGAAACACAGGGACGATCCTAACCTCCTCGGGAGCGAGCGAGGAGCCACTCCGCCGCGCAAGATTCGTCACCGGTGAGTTGCATACTGCGAAGTTGCAAGCCGCGAAGTTGTTTCCCACTCTCGCGTTAGAACGAAAGTCGTGCGGTCGCGAGCGCCGATCAAAACCATGTCGTGACCCCGCGAGTGGAAAAAAAAAAAAATCCGTATCGTTATCAAAGGTGATTCGGATGGCATGCATACGACAAGCGGACGCGAGCCGTGGCGCGCGACGCGCGAGCCAATCGCCGACGTTCGTGCGTCGCCTGACATTTCGCTCGGCCAATCGCACGTTTTCCCGTTCGGGTTTTCTTTTTGTTGTATTTTTGACAATCTCATGTGAAAATCTATACAATACCACGCGCGATCTGTCTCTACACGTTCGAAATGAAATTTGTGAATGTTTTTTTATCTGTTTTTTACAAAAAGGGAAATCCAGAGAGCGACAATGGATGAAACAATAATCGGTGAGACAATAGATAAAATCTATTGTTGATCTAGATATTTATTTCCGAATTAGTTTCTTTTTATTTTGCTCTTTGTGAAGAAACGAAAATGAAATTTGTGTGCTCCGAAAATCTCAAACGAAACTAAATGAATAAAAAACTCGCGCTCTTAGTGAACGCAAATGGATATTATTATAGTGTGTGTGTGTGTGTGTGTGTGTGTGTAAGAAAAATAAGTTGCATAAAAGACTTGCCTCTTGAATTTTGTTAATGGAAGAGTAAACGTTCGTTCGCGTGCACGGAGATTACGTGATCGTATCATGCTCATTTCAATTTCGCGATTTCTGAATTTATCTTCCTTAGCAACAATAAATTCGCGACTCAGCAAGTTCCCGTTTGTTACAAGTGTGCGAATAACAATTTTATCTTCTGACAAAGCGAGAGAGTTTTACAAAAACCTCAATTTAAACAAACAAAACGTTATATTCGTAATATTTTAATTTCTTCCGCAGCACGTACTTTATGTAACCAGCGTTGCGATGAAGGATGCGCGCAGGCGGTAGTGGGAGAGCTGGACGAGGTAGAGATAGGACGACTTCGGGTAATCGTCCTATCTCTACCTCGTCCAGCTCTCCCACCACCGCCTGCGCGCATCCTTCATCGCAACGCTGTATGTAACATATGCATGGGTTTGTGCATATTTTTTCGTGAGAATTTAAACATTAGAGAACACTAAACGTTCTCTCAAGGATATTAGATTCTTGAGAACAAAGTACATAATATATAGACAGTCTCTAACATATTTGCGTCGTACTACGTGCAACCGATCTTTTTATTTCGTCTTTAACGTCTAATGAATGTATCGTTTTTGTGCGATTCGTGTATTACAAATGTAAACAAAATCGAATTAATGCTTTATTTTTGTGTAATTAAAGGATTGAAACTCGGAGAGAGAGAAAGAGAAAGGATAATTTGAGAGAGAACAATCAGCCATGTAAACTCGGCTTTGAATGCAAAGAAAAGGAGGGATGGCCAAGAGAGGTGCGCGACCCGATTATTTGACAATTAACACACCGAGTGTAAGGCGCACGCTGTGTATGAATAAAGCGAGAGAAAACGCAATCTATAAGAAATTGAGGAAGAATCGGAGAGATGATGGTTGACATTTTATACATAACGCGATGACCCTCTGAACTCGCCCCGAGCTTCATGTCCACTCGCAAGTGATATGTGTTCCACGTGGGACCGACGTAATTCCCGCTTAGGTTTCTGATACGAGTCGGTGTACAGCGCGCGCGTGATTCAGTAATCGTCTTTAATACTCCTTAGTCGGGATCCCTTAACTCAGTCGACGAAAGAACGTGGTCTTACGCGGTTTTCATCGCCGCATGTGACACCTCCCCGGCGCAAAGAGGAGGAGAGGTGCCAAAGTGAGGGAAACTCGTAGCTGATGGTATGCTACGCCGTCTTCTGGATTTTCTCATCACGTTCGGTATTTTCTGTTAAACTTTTACATCACATAAAACAAATCACGTGCACACCGTGTCTTCTTCTTCACTTGTGTATAAACATATCTTCTGTTCTGAACTGATCGCTCGTGTACTATCTACCTACCCTACCTACCTACTCGTACTACCACTTTACGCGAACTGAGAGAGTTGCGAGAGTTTTTCTTTTCTTCTTTCTCCTCCTCGCGAACGAGCTCTCTTTTTTGCGCGAGAGCGATTTCTTCGCTGTCAGTGGCCCCGGCCGAAGAGCTTTTCCACACGGCGATCCTCCTAGTAGGACGCGTTTCTCGGTGAGTAACAAACTGTGTGTTTGAACACCTGCGAACATCTTGGTACTTTGTCTCCGTCCAAGAGAGATCGCCGTATATCTTAAATATTAACATTTACGTTGCTTTTCTCTTCTTAAACTTTTCTTCTTCGTACGATCGAAAGCGATGAAAACGATTATTCGAGTCGTATATCCGAATATGTTTTTGAAGGTAACGCCGAGCCCTCGGAGAATACACTCGGTTCTTCGACGGGACCTAGCGAGGAGGTCGTACGTCGTACCGTTGATTCGTCCAGATCCGTTTACGAGATGTCGGAAGCACCGGTGAGTTTTGTCGTCGGCGAGCCCGAGCAGGAACCCGGACCTGAGTCCGATCACAATTCCGGCTCCGATCCTAGTGAGGTTCTGGAAATCGAGGACAGCTTCCCGAGCGAGAATGGCGATAGCGCAACAAATCTACAGGCGCAGACGAATATCGCGCCGGGACTAGCGGAGCGTCGTAGACGTCTCAGGTGATTTCTCTATCACCAGGAATAACGAGCAAAAACAGCTTTGAGGTCCAATCGACCCCATCGGATAAAAGAGGAGGCACTTTTTCGGTTATTTTGAGCGAGCTTTCATTGTAATTATCGACGTTGTCGATCTGCGTTGTTTTCACGACCGTCCGATGTGAAATTATTTTAATTCAGAATGTGACGTTAATTGAAAATAGATAAAATTGAGCTTTTACGTAACGCGAACTTTGCATTTAGATAACAGAAAAAAAATAACAAGAAAGATGTATGAGTATCTCTCTTCTTTGGCTATACGACCTTTTTTTCACCTTTGCGACTTCATAACAGTGAATATTTGAATATTCAATTGGACTTTAACCAAGAATGGCTGTCGTTTAAAATAGTTTTCGAGTTGACGCATTATCGCGATTATTACACACAGTTTAAACTCTCAAATACGTTCTGCAAATTATTAATTATTATATTATATTAATTAATTCTTAATTAGCACTGTTTTGTTTGTATTTAAATTAGTTTTTGTCTTCAATTCTTCTACGTGCCATCTGCGGTAGCACATTATAAATATTTTGACAATTTAATACGACAATTTGTTTTAAAAACGGTTATCGTTTCGCGTGATACTTCGGAGAGAACTGATAACGCGGAGAAAGAGAGGAAGTGTGTGGATTGCTTTGTCTTTTTTTTAAATCTATTCCACGCAGCTTATACATGATTGAGCACTACGTAAGTTATACAAGCATATAAATAATGCATATATGCGACGGTGCAAGTGTACTTCTTGACGTATGCTTGTTCCTCTTCGTAAAAAAAACAACAAAAAATTGAATTAAAAGTCGTGGCTTCTAATCTTTAAAGCGATATATAATATTTACGAGACATCGGAAATTATGTGATAATAATAATATGTATGGGATAAGGAATAATTAGGAAAAGTTATGAAAATTATATGTTTTACGCTGAATTTTAGGTTTCGAGATACGCGCGAAATTATCTATGTACATATTTCTATCTGTTATTTACCAGTCTATAGATATCGCGTTGGTTGTTAGTTTTCTTTATCACTAGATTTATTTACTTTGGACATCGCGTAACGTGTTACAATTGTTTTTTGTAAGAAAAAAAAGTACAAAACAAAAAAAAAAGATAAATGTATGTACTTGTGATGACACTAGAGGCCTTCAAATTCTTCTTTATTAATCGCTGACAACTGCTTTTTTTTAAATGGTATGCGAATCAGGCTCGATAAGCAAGTTTCGAAATGTCGCACACATGATCGTACAGTATAACATCTATATCAGCGCTACTGATTGATATATCGCGTAAAGTTATTGTACTGTTTTTTTTTTATGTCTCCAATTCCATTTATTACGCGCAAAATTTATAGTATCTTAATAAAAAGCTTTAAGAAGAACTAAGATTAAATCGAAAAAAAAAAAAAACGAATAAAATTATCGAATTAGATAATATTCTGTGCGTTTGTGCACAATTAATATATTCATATCGTTTTGTTTGTTTTTTTGTTGTAAGATATTTGCAAATCTATTTGCATAAATAAATAGTTTACAAAAAGATAATGTGACTTTTGAAATGGATGCTGTGTACTTTTGTAAATAAATCACAATACGATCATTTTAATATGTTTTGACTCGTTCTGTGAAAGAGACAACCAAATACAGAAAAGAGAGAGAGAGAGAGAAAAGAGATAGAAATGTTGACGATGATCTTAGTTTCGAGTTTTGTTAATATTAATTATAATTAACAAAACTTACCAATCTTTACAAACTTTATCTTTTGATCATTCTCTCTCTGCAATTTTTTGTCATGATGTTTTTTTACACATACAAATTAATTATTGCATATACATAAGAATGCCTGTTTTAAATAGATGTTTTAAAAATACATCTTAACATTATTTCCTCTTCTTTGGTTTCTTTAGTATAAATGTGTAAAAAGAGAGGGATCTGTGTGTGCGTATGTGTGTCGAAAGACAGTTATTTGGGTAGCCCGTTAAATACTCGTAGTCGTAGTAGCGGACACTACGCTTAGTGAGCACTTGTTTCTTTAATCGGAGTGAGATCAGTACTTATTAGTAAATATTTTATTTTATTTTCCAATAATTGTTGCGCGACACAATAAAGAGACCGATCGACGAGAATTAACGTATCTCTTTACATATCATCATATTTGATTGTCGTTATAGTGTTTAACGCGTATAGCACAACTGTTCGCACCAAGAAAGAACACGCATGGATGCAAACGAGCACAGTCGCGCTTTTCTCTTGTTTTACGTCAAAACAGGATTAAGCAAAGATATAATGGTAAAAAAAAAAAACATACGTCGTGATGTGAAGTTTTTATTTTGGCAATTCCGGGCTTGTTGTTTTTTGTGAACGGTAATAACACATGAAACTATGTATGTTCGAACATCATCATATCGGAGGTTTACAAACACATAGGACAGCGTCGTGGTTTTCTATCAAGAAGCAATTAAAAAATTCTTGACGGAAAAGAACAGAGAGAAAAGTACAAAAGTTTTCTGAGAATATGTCACGTCTTCGAAATGTGCACAAGAAAAACAACGGCAAGAGAAGAAGCTCGAAGAAAACACGAACGAATGTAAACGAACGAGACGTCTGTCAACTTTACGATTAACATAATCATATGTTATTTCGCGAATACACAGAATCGCGCACAACGATGCATATTCAAACGCAATATTGCCGCTACTTTAAAAGAAAAATTGAAAAAACTGACGGAAGCGAGATATTAAAATGAAAAGAGATCGGCGTCAGTGTAGTAGTAGACAAAAAATCGGACAAAAGTGAATAAGTAATATTACGAGCATTATTATAAATTTTTTTTTTTTTTTTTTTTTTTTTAATCTTTGTGCTTTTCTGATCGGGTTGACGAGATACAAGATGTTTTTGCTCGTAACGAATACATCTCAATGTATGTGATATTTTTATGTATCACAGAATTCATATGATCTAACTAAAACTATATAGAGTAACTATAGATTAAAAATAAATTAAAATATATATTTAGTTATATTTACATGTATATATTACATTTTTAAACACACATGTCGTTCGACAGGCCCAGCATGTCGCAGGGTACGGTGATGATTCAGGCGCAAAATCGGCTCCAAGAGAAGGACTTCACCATCGCGACTCCCGAAGAGTTCGTCCATCGTTTCGGAGGCACCCGAGTTATCAACAAGGTAATAAATAAAATATACACAATCTCTAATTACTAGAACAGCATAGAAAAAGAAATAGTGACGTTAGGTTTGCGAGATTTTGACATTGCGACATTTTACGTTGTCAGGTGTTGATCGCCAACAATGGCATCGCGGCAGTTAAATGCATGCGATCGGTTCGACGCTGGTCCTACGAGATGTTTAAAAACGAGAGAGCCGTACGTTTCGTGGTGATGGTCACCCCGGAAGATCTGAAGGCGAACGCGGAATACATCAAAATGGCAGACCAGTACGTGCCTGTACCGGGTGGGACCAACAACAACAATTACGCTAATGTGGAACTGATCGTGGATATCGCGATACGTACTCAGGTCCAAGCAGTTTGGGCTGGATGGGGTCACGCTTCGGAAAATCCAAAACTTCCTGAACTACTTCACAAAAATAACATCTGCTTTATCGGTATAAAAAATATAACATAAAAAAATGGGATTAACAAATTGACAAATTAAAAAGAAAGAAAGATACGAGCAAAATTGCGTTTCCTCGATTGCTATCTTGTCGATGTCGTTTGATAAAACGCGTAACGTCGCGCGACAAGTTTCATGAAGAATTTTTAATCCGAACAAAATTCACTTGTGCGTGTGCAAATTCGTACGCTTTTGTATTTCTACACTTTTGTTCTCTCCGACAGGACCGTCCGAGAAGGCTATGTGGGCGTTGGGTGACAAAATCGCTTCCAGCATAGTTGCTCAAACCGCGGACGTACCGACTCTTCCTTGGTCGGGATCAGAACTGAAAGCGCAATATAGCGGAAAGAAGATTAAAATATCTTCGGAACTTTTCAAAAAAGGCTGCGTCGCTACCGTAGAAGAGTGTCTAGCGGCATCTAACAAAATTGGCTTTCCGATTATGATAAAGGCAAGTGAAGGTGGCGGCGGTAAAGGCATCAGAAAAGTTGAAAATCCCGAGGAATTGCCCGCTCTGTTTAGGTAATTCGTTTAAATTCACCGTGAAAAAGTTAATTTTGTTCGATAATAATGTTGCCGGGTAATCTATTTCTATTGCAAGGATTTCTCACGTTTAGGCAAGTGCAGATCGAAATACCCGGCTCGCCCATATTTATTATGAAGCTGGCCAGGTGTGCTCGTCACTTGGAAGTACAATTATTAGCTGATAATTACGGTAACGCGATATCGTTGTTCGGACGCGACTGTTCTATCCAAAGAAGACATCAGAAGATTATCGAAGAAGCTCCGGCTGTCATTGCCAAGCCGGAAATTTTCGAAGAGATGGAAAAAGTGAGCGACTAATAAGCATATTTTCTCTGCGATCTATGTCGATCGGTCTATGTTTAACTATTTGTTATTGAACGACAGGCTGCTGTGAGATTAGCAAAAATGGTGGGATACGTTAGCGCGGGTACTGTGGAGTATCTGTACGACACAAGTGGCAGATATTATTTCTTGGAGCTCAATCCCCGTCTTCAAGTAGAACATCCTTGCACCGAGATGGTATCAGATGTAAATCTACCTGCAGCTCAACTGCAGATAGCGATGGGCTTACCGCTGCACCATATCAAAGATATACGTCTTTTATACGGCGAAAATCCCTGGGGCGAGAATACGATTGATTTCGATCAGCCGCGTCATAAGCCTCAACCATGGGGTCACGTTATCGCAGCTAGAATCACCAGCGAAAATCCTGATGAAGGTGAGAGTGTTTTTCCCGTCGCGGTGTTAACGTCTTGTTAACACAACAAATTCTCGAATTTTGCCTTTCTTTCAGGTTTCAAACCGAGTTCTGGCACGGTGCAGGAGTTAAATTTTCGATCGTCTAAAAACGTATGGGGTTATTTCTCGGTTGGAGCTTCCGGTGGGCTTCACGAGTTCGCGGACTCTCAATTCGGCCATTGTTTCTCCTGGGGTGAAGATCGCAATCAAGCTAGAGAGAATTTAGTTATAGCTCTGAAAGAACTAAGCATCAGAGGCGACTTCAGAACAACGGTCGAATATCTCATTACTTTGTTAGAGACCGATGCTTTTCAACAGAATAATATAGATACCGCTTGGCTCGATTTGCTGATCGCCGAACGTATTCGAAGCGACAAACCGGATGTTTTGCTGGCCGTTACCTGCGGAGCGCTTCATATCGCCGACAGAACAATCACATCCGCTTTCACCGGATTTCAAACGGCCTTGGAGAAGGGTCAGATTCAAGCTAGCAACGACCTAGACAACGTTGTTGATGTAAGTTTCTGCTGCGTGCATTGCATATTTTCTTCAAAGATTAAGATTTATTAGACCATGTGTTGTTACAGGTGGAACTTATTAATGATGGATACAAATATAAAGTACAAGCTGTCAAAACCGGTCCCAATAACTATTTTCTTATAATGAACGGATCTTTCAAGGAGATAGAAGTCCATCGCATGTCGGACGGAGGACTGTTGCTCTCGTTGGACGGTGCCAGTTTCACAACTTACATGCGGGAAGAAGTAGATCGTTATAGAATCATCATTGGAAATCAAACGTGTATTTTTGAGAAAGACAACGATCCGTCCTTACTCAGATCACCGTCAGCCGGCAAGTTGATCAATTTTTTGGTCGAAGATGGCGGTCACGTTGACGCCGGCAAGGCGTACGCTGAAATCGAAGTGATGAAAATGGTTATGTCTGTTACCGCGAGCGAAGCTGGTAGTGTGTTTTACGTGAAGAGACCCGGCGCTATTTTGGAAGCGGGTACATTGATCGCGCATCTCGAGCTGGACGATCCGTCATTAGTGACGAAGGCGCAAGTATACACGGGACAGTTCCCTGCCGCGCCAGCGCCCGTTATACCGGAGAAACTGAATCAACTTCACACTAAATACCGAAACGCCTTGGAAAATACACTAGCCGGTTACTGTCTGCCGGATCCGTATCACTTGCCACGTTTGCGAGAACTGATCGAAAAATTCATGTGTTCATTGCGCGATCCTAATTTACCGTTGTTGGAACTGCAAGAGGTAATTGCAACGATATCCGGTAGAATTCCCATTTTAGTGGAAAAGAAAATACGCAAATTGATGTCCCTGTACGAGCGAAATATCACGTCGATCTTGGCTCAGTTCCCGAGTCAACAGATCGCAGCCGTGATTGACGGACACGCGGCAACATTATCCAAGAGAGCCGAGCGAGATGTGTTCTTCTTAACTACTCAGGCTATCGTTCAATTGGTGCAAAGATATCGTAACGGCATACGCGGCCGAATGAAGACCGCGGTGCACGAACTTCTTCGGCAGTACTACACGGTCGAGAGCCAGTTCCAACAGGGTCATTACGACAAGTGCGTTTCGGCGCTGATCGAGAAGTACAAGGACGATGCGACCACGGTGACCAATATGATCTTCAGTCACAATCAGGTGACAAAAAAGAACGTTTTGGTCACTATGCTGATTGATCATCTGTGGGCAAACGAGCCTGGTCTTACCGACGAGCTCTCGAGTACGTTAACAGAACTGACGAGCTTGAATCGCACGGAACACAGCCGCGTCGCTTTGAGAGCCAGACAGATATTGATCGCGGCTCATCAGCCCGCTTACGAGCTCAGATATAATCAGATGGAATCGATATTCCTCTCGGCGGTGGATATGTACGGGCACGACTTCCATCCAGAAAATCTTCAGAAACTCATTCTTTCGGAGACGTCCATCTTCGACATACTTCACGATTTCTTCTATCATTCCAACCGCGCCGTGTGCAACGCGGCTTTGGAAGTCTATGTGCGACGAGCTTACATCAGTTACGAGCTCACGTGTTTGCAACATCTGGAACTTTCGGGCGAGATTCCGTTGATATATTTCCAATTTGTTTTGCCCAGCAATCATCCGAATCGTCAGAACGAGTCTCTGGTAGATCACAGAACCGGCGCAATGGCAGCCTTCGAAGATCTCGAGCACTTCAGCCAGTACGCGGACGAGATCTTGGATTTGTTGGAGGATTTGTCGAGTCCTACGCCTGTTGTATCCGCGAAACTGTTGGAGGCAATGGACGCCGTTGGTAGCGAGTCACGGCACAGCACATCGATCAACGTGTCGTTGAGCGCGGCGGAAACATCGGCGGCGACAGGTGCGGCGCCCAGTGACAAGTCTACCGAACCGGTACATATACTGAGCATCGCGGTTAAGGAAAATGGCACCGAGGACGACGCCACCATGGCTAGAATGTTCGCGGATTGGTGCGCGAAGAACAAAGATGAGTTGACGTCACGCGGCATCCGCAGAATGACGTTCGCCGCGCTCAAGAAAAGACAGGTGCCCAAGTTCTTCACTTTCCGCCAGCGAGACGGTTTCATCGAGGACAGGATTTACCGGCATCTCGAGCCCGGTTGCGCCTTCCACTTGGAACTGAATCGCATGAGGACTTACGACCTCGAGGCCCTTCCGACGTCCAATCAGAAGATGCATCTTTACCTCGGACAAGCTAAAGTCGCCAAAGGCCAGCAAGTTACGGATTATCGCTTCTTCATTCGCTCGATCATACGTCATTCCGATCTCATCACGAAAGAAGCCAGCTTCGATTATCTTCACAACGAGGGTGAGCGAGTTCTGCTCGAAGCTATGGACGAATTGGAGGTCGCGTTCTCGCATCCTCTCGCGAAGCGCACCGAGTGCAATCACATCTTCTTGAATTTCGTACCTACGGTCATCATGGATCCCAGCAGGATAGAAGAGAGCGTCACCAGCATGGTGCTGCGATACGGACCGAGACTGTGGAAGTTGCACGTTCGACAGGCGGAGATCAAAATGACCATTCGGCCCGCGCCGGGAAAACCGACCTCCAACGTGCGTCTCTGTATCGCCAACGACAGCGGATACAGTATCGATTTGCATCTTTATACGGAAATCACCGATCGCAAGACGGGTATCATTCGTTTCGAGTCTTATTCGCCTACAGCGACGAACGCGGCCAATTGGAGGCCAGGACCTATGCACGGACTCCCGATCTCTACACCATATCTGACCAAAGATTATCTTCAAGCAAAGAGATTCCAGGCGCAGAGCGCCGGCACGACTTACGTCTACGATTTACCTGACATGTTCCGGCAACAGGTAGAAAAATTATGGCAAAGATACTTCGAAGAGAGACCTCTAAGCGGCAATAGTCCGAGTTCGATTCCAAATCCGGTGATAGATGTTGTGGAATTAGTGTTAGACGGAGATCAGTTGGTCGAGCAGAAGCGGCTACCCGGAGAGAACGACGTCGGCATGGTTGCGTGGCGGTTAACTCTGTACACTCCGGAATGTCCATCCGGTAGAGATGTTATTCTTATCGCTAACGATTTAACGCACATTATGGGCTCGTTCGGGATGCGCGAAGACATGATGTTTTGCAAAGCATCCGAGAAGGCGAGAGAGCTCGGATGTACGCGAATATACTTCTCGACCAATTCCGGAGCTCGCATTGGTCTGGCCGAGGAGGTGAAGGCTGCCTTCAAGATCGCATGGGAAGACGAAAACGAGCCGGAGAAAGGTTTCAAGTACATATACCTCACGCCCGACGATTACGCGCGCTTGGCACCGTTTAATTCGGTGAAAGCTTCGTTGATCGAAGATCCCGCGGGAGAATCCCGTTACAAGATCACAGACATTATTGGCAAGGAAGACGGTCTGGGAGTGGAGAACTTGAAGTACGCCGGTCTGATAGCGGGAGAAACATCGAGGGCTTACGAGGAAATAATCACGATTTCCATAGTGTCGTGCCGTGCGATCGGTATCGGCGCTTACTTGGTGCGCCTTGGCCAAAGGGTGATCCAAATAGAAAATTCGCACATTATTCTGACCGGTTACAAAGCGTTGAACGCTGTGCTAGGTCGCGAGGTTTACGCAAGTAACGATCAGTTGGGCGGTACGCAAATTATGCACAATAATGGAGTATCACACGCGACTGACGATCGAGACTTGGACGGAGTGGCGACCGCATTGAAATGGCTTACTTATTTTCCCAAAAGCAAAGGCTCTTCGTTACCGATACTGTTACCGGTTACCGATCCGATCGATCGAGAGATTACATATGTGCCTACAAAAACACCCTACGACCCTAGATGGATGTTAGAGGGTAGAAATTGCACCGAAACAAATGCCTGGGAAAGCGGCTTTTTCGATCGAGGCTCGTGGCACGTAAGTTTTTTATATTCTTTTTTCTCTTCTAATGACAATTTGATGGCAAACTGTATCGTGTCAACTTGTTTGTTTTTTATTTGGATAGGAAATAATGAGGCCATGGGCGCAAACTGTGGTGACGGGTCGAGCCAGACTTGGCGGTATACCGTGCGGCGTTATTGCCGTCGAGACGAGAACCGTTGAATTGCATTTGCCAGCCGATCCCGCTAATTTGGATTCAGAAGCAAAAACTATATCCCAAGCGGGACAAGTTTGGTTCCCGGATAGCGCTTATAAAACGGCGCAAGTTATTCAAGATTTTGGCAAGGAAGAACTGCCGTTGTTCATCTTCGCCAATTGGAGAGGCTTTTCCGGCGGCATGAAGGGTAAGAAAAACCGATCGTTTGATTGATCATTTTATATACTTACATTTACCGATTATTGTTTTGTTTTTGATTGGCAGACATGTACGAGCAAATTGTCAAATTCGGCGCATACATTGTGGACGGATTGCGACACTATAGCAAACCGATATTCGTTTACATTCCACCGAATGCAGAACTCCGAGGCGGCGCTTGGGCGGTTCTGGATCCCTTGATAAATCCTCGTTTTATAGAGATGTTCGCCGACGACACCAGTAGAGGTGGCGTTCTGGAAGCTGGTGGGATTGTAGAAATCAAATTTCGAATAAAGGACATTCTGAAGACTATGCATCGAAACGATTTAGTTATTCAGAAGCTAAAAGTAAATATAAAAAAAACTCAAATATAATTATCTAACAAATTATGTAATCCTGTGTGTGTGTGTTTTCAGGAGAAAATATCGAACGTGAACACGACGGACGGTGAACGAGTCGAGCTTGAAGCGCAAATTCGTAAACGGGAGAAGATTTTGGAGCCCATGTATCATCAAGTTGCCATTCACTTCGCTGATTTGCACGATACTCCGGGGAGAATGTTTGAGAAAAATACAATCAGTGAGATAATACCGTGGAAAAAAGCACGGAAGCTGTTTTACTGGCGATTACGACGAAGACTCTTGGAGGAGGAAATTAAGGACGAAATCTTATCGACGCAACACGATCTCGATGTTAGACAAGTAGAGGCGATGTTACGACGCTGGTTTATCGAGGATAAAGGAGCGACGGAATCGTATCTGTGGGATCAGGATGAAGCTGCGGCCTGTTGGCTAGAGGCGCAACGTAAAACCGATAACAGTGTCATCTCGCGTAATATAACGTGCGTGAAGAGAGACGCGGTAGTAACGAGCATCAAGGATGCCTTGGAAGTCTATCCGGAAATAAAATTGAACGCGGTATTGGAAATAGCGCACAGATTGCAACCGGCCGAACGAGCGGAATTGCAAAGAACTTTGTCGCAATTAGAGACAACAGGGCAGGAACACCACAACGATTCAAATGTTTCGTCCTGAGTACATTCGTGCCTGCTCTCTATGCTATTCATTCCAGATTGCTAATCCTATTAAACACCACATGTCAATAGTACAATTCATCAAAGAGACAATTATTTTTTTTAATTATTTATATGAATGCAAAGATATATACTAGTTAAGAATTGGTGATATTTCGAATAAATAGAGTGCTTAAGCGAGATACAAGACTGCAAATTTTGACAAATTTAAACACAATAATGATATTTTTTTTTTTCGTTAAAAGAGAATCTCAATAGTTCTTAGACGAGTTCTATCACACGGAGATGTGAGAAATTTGAAAGAACGATTGAATTTGTTGAATGTTTGTTGTTTAATTCCCAAGATACCGGTTTTACAGAGTACTCTATATGTTCGAAATTATATGTACAATACGTAAAAAAATGAAAAGAAGTGCGTCACTGCCAATTCGTGACGAGCCTATGTATGAAACATGTATAATGTGTGTGTGTGTGTGTGTGTGTGTGTGTGTGGTGTGTGTGTGTACATTTTTCTCTCGAACATGTTGCATGTTCCTTCAGCTGCAGACAAATTGATTATCAAACAAATTGAGTATTTCCCAAGGCTTTTCTCTGCGGAAGAATAGTTTCAGAAACTTTTGAAGCATCTTACAAGGGAATCTCGCGAAGTGTCATAATCTGATCGTAATGAAACTTTGTGTACATTTAGATTACATAAATAGATGAATTTTAAAAATATCAGTTGATGCTAAAAAACGGTTATAGGGGGTAAAATATAAAAAAAAAATTATTTTTATTTTATTATTATTTTTTAAATATTATTAATATAGATAAATAGAGGTAATTTTACTATAAAACTTTTGTATGAAATATTTTTTGATATCTTTAATCGTTTGTGAAATATAAAAAAAGCTAAATATCGCTTGATATATTAGGGATGATTTTATCCTCT
This sequence comes from Pseudomyrmex concolor, assembly GCA_014839585.1. NCBI lineage: Eukaryota > Metazoa > Arthropoda > Insecta > Hymenoptera > Formicidae > Pseudomyrmex > Pseudomyrmex concolor. The sequence continues at coordinate 342 of QVOB01009985.1, read as the reverse complement.
AAAACCGTTTTTTAGCATCAACTGATATTTTTAAAATTCATCTATTTATGTAATCTAAATGTATACAAAGTTTCATTAAGAGGATGCTGGACTGACAAAAAAAGTCCGTCGCAAATGCTTAGCAGCTACGCTATCGGGTAGGTGGCGCCATCTCTCGAGACCGAGTCGAACCTCTTGAAACCGAAAACAAGGCTAGATGACACGAGAAAGACAACGTTGGACCTATGTTTTTTGTATTTAAACAAGGTTAGATATATGTGTCTTTTCGGCGGTTCTGCTAAAACTATACTAATTCTAGTTTTCTACTCCTGTTTCTTACGAGCTTCAAAATCTTTTTCTGAA
>QVOB01009984.1:0-29892 GCA_014839585.1 Pseudomyrmex concolor | reverse complement strand
AGGCTGAAAGTTTACAATGCTGATTTTTGATTAATAATTAGCCTTTTTTGGGTTGAAATTCCTATTTATAAAATTCCTATTTATCAAGTTTGGCGAAGCCGCCCATTCTGCTTTCTCTAGTGCTTCGCTGCCGTCCGGCCAACCAGCATCCGCAACCGTGGCGCCTGGGCGCAGCGCCCCCGGCCTCCGGCGTCGCACATTCTGCCTCACAGGACTCTGAATATACCCTCGGCAGCGAGAGTAACGATGGGCTGCCGTTTGCTGCAGCGGCTGCGGTTGGGGCCGGCGCCACAGCGACGGCATCGGCGCATTCGATGGCCCGCGCTGAAAATGAATTTGCGGCGGCTATGGGAGCGGCGTTTGAGGATTTGGTTGATGATGTGGTTGTGCTGGCGGCGGCGGCAGCTTGAGAGCAATCCTGATCGGGTGATAATTCAGTCAACAGCATCATTGGTTTCGACCGCATTCTCAATGACATCCGGCTAGGGACGGTGACCACCCGCGCTTTTTATACAACAGGCTTGGTCTTTGCTATCGCCTCGCCAAGCGTGCAGCAAAGGAATGGGACGCCTGGCCCCGCCAACCCCGGCCTGTTGCAGTAGGCTTCCTTCCTGTTATAGCGCCGTCCATCGTTGGCGAGGCGGTGACTACATGGATTGCCCCGACTGATGGCGAAGTGAGAGGCGCAACGATAGTGGCCAACGGCGCAGGCATCGCCCCGGCTTGCCGGGTTTTTCTAAGAATCGTGTCGCGCGGTGACAACTGTGCGAAATGGGTGGGTCAAACGACGCCCCGCGATCTTGTCTGTCGGTGTGCTGGCGGAGAGGACGGAAATCTTAACCGGTGTACAGCCTGCGGGGAGCATCGTTCCGCTCTGCGCCAATCAGGTGTTTTTTTCGCCGAGAATAGCCTTGAGGTCACTGCGCAAGGAAGACAACGTCTTGTCGTATTTTTCCTTGCGTTCTGCATCTTCCAGCAAAGTGACAATGGTTTCCGACAGGGTGCTTCCCCGCCGCTGTGCCAGTGCCGCCAGCCGTTGCCAAACCAAACATTCCAAATCGATAGATTTTTTACGTGTATGCTGATGCTCGGCATTAAAGTGCCGCTTGCGGCGCGCGCGAATGGTTTGCTTCATGCGGTTTTCCAGACCGGGATGCATTGATTCGCGGATCCATTTCAGGATCTTCTCCGGCTGGTGCTGATAACTGATAAGTTGCTGAACAGATTCCGCTGCCGCGCTGTTCTCTTCGTGACGGGAGATGCGCTCCCCTTCACGGTGTTTTTTAATCAGGTATTTCCACTTCCAACCGGTTTCCAGATTTTCAAGCTGCTGGTATTTCATGGGAGTGCACCTGTGACCGTGTAACCTGCACCCGATGATAACATTGTTGGTTGTTATTTCACTAATATTTGTCTGTACCGATCAATTGCGCGCCCGTGTCGGGATGTTGTGGCAATGATGCCTCAGGAAGGAAAAGAGGCCGAGACGAAGCAATGTCTCTTCTTGTATAATCAGCGTTTCCCTGAACAGCGACGCTATTTATCATTTTGACCAACAAAAAATTAGAATGGAAACATTTACTGCCCGATCTGGCCGATTTCGCGGCGGTATTTGACCAACCCTGCCCGCCTTTGTCCGCCCCTTTGGCAACGCTACAGGCCCGTCTTATGGATGGGTTGGCGCAATTCTGCCATTCACGCACGCCCAGTCGCTTTATGCTGCTGACGGCACAGGAGGAGGAGGACTATTTTCAGCTGATTGCCGAGACGGTTAAACAGATCCTGCCTGCGCCAGCCCAGCCTGTCGGCAGCCGCTATGTCGTGACCGGCATGGGCGTTAGCGAACAGCCGGCGACCAAGCCGGAGGATAACTTTGCCGCCCGCGATGTCTGCGTGTGGCAGTCCTGGGTGGAATACGAGCAGCTGTTCGGCGCGCTGCGCTGCTATCGGGATGCCATCGATTTGCAGCCGGGCCTGGTACATCACGCCAACGGTGGTGTCCTCATCGTCGGAGCCCGCGCCCTCACCAGCCAGCCTCTGCTCTGGCTGCGGCTTAAGCAGATGATTTTGCGGCAACGCTTCGATTGGCTACCGGCAGACGATAGCCGTCCTTTGCCGGTTTCCGTCCCGTCGATGCCGCTCAACTTACGGTTAATCGTTCTCGGCGACCGCGAGGGGTTGGCCGACCTGAACGATCTGGAGCCTGAGCTGACCCGTCTGGCGCTCTATGGCGAATTCGAGTCCGAGATGCGTATCACTGATGCCGAGGAAATGGCGCAATGGTGCGGTTGGGTCAACATGCTGGCCCGGCGCCAGGGGCTACCGTCGCTAAACGCCGACGCCTGGCCGACCTTGATACGGCAATCAGTCCGCTATAGCGGCGATCAATCCCAGCTACCGCTGTGTCCGCAGTGGCTTACCCGACGGCTGAAAGAGGCGGCGCTGTACGGCTCCCAGCAGGCGCTGACCGCCGCGGCGTTTTCCGACAGTGAACTCACCAGCCTCTGGCGTGAAAGCTATCTCAGTGAGCGGATGCAGGACGAAATCGCCGAAGGTCAGATTATGGTGGAAACGGAGGGTCAGGTCGTAGGCCAGGTTAATGCGCTGTCGGTGCTGGATTTTCCCGGTCATCCGCTGCCGTTCGGCGAACCCTCGCGCATTAGTTGCGTCGTGCATTTGGGCGATGGTGAAATCAACGACGTCGAGCGCAAAGCGGAACTGGGCGGCAATATTCATGCCAAAGGCATGATGATTATGCAGGCGTTTTTGATGTCGGCGCTGGAGCTGGACCAACAGCTGCCCTTCTCCGCCTCGCTGGTTTTTGAGCAGTCCTACGGTGAGGTGGACGGGGACAGCGCTGCACTGGCGGAAGGGGTCGCGCTTATCAGCGCGCTGGCGGATAAACCCATTAATCAACAAATCGCCGTTACCGGCTCGGTAGATCAGTTCGGCCGCGTCCAGCCCATCGGTGGCGTGAACGAGAAAATAGAAGGCTTTTTCGCCCTGTGCCAGACGCGCGAGCTGACCGGCGCCCAAGGGGTGATTCTTCCCACCGCCAATGTGCGCCACCTGTGCCTGCACGACGATGTTATCGCGGCGGTACGCGAGGGGCAATTTTCCCTATGGGCGGTGGATACTATCGATGAAGCGTTGGAAATCCTGACCGCATTGCCGTTTGACCACGACAAGCGTCCAAGTCTTCTCGCGTCGATACGCGAGCGTATCGCCAATGTTAATCTGCACGAACGGCAACGTTTGCCCTGGGGTTTTCGCTGGCTAAACTGGTTTAACCAGAGCTAAGGGAATTGTCAGCGGCCAGCATGTCGGGTAATGTGCGGGACTCAATAATTAAGGTTTAGAGAAATATGGTAGATAAACGCGAATCCTATACAAAAGAAGATCTGCTGGCGTCCAGCCGCGGCGAACTGTTCGGCAAAGAGGGCCCGCAGTTGCCGGCGCCGAATATGCTGATAATGGACCGGGTGGTCAAAATGACCGAGGATGGCGGCAATTACAATAAAGGTTTCGTGGAAGCGGAACTGGATATTCACCCGGATATGTGGTTCTTCGGTTGCCATTTTATCGGCGATCCGGTAATGCCCGGCTGTTTAGGTCTGGACGCCATGTGGCAGTTAGTCGGTTTCTATTTGGGCTGGCTGGGCGGGGAAGGTAAAGGCCGCGCGCTGGGCGTAGGTGAAGTCAAATTCACCGGGCAAATCCTGCCGAGCGCGAAAAAAGTAACCTACCGGATCCATTTCCGCCGCGTGATTAATCGCAAACTGGTGATGGGTATGGCGGACGGGGAAGTGCTGTGCGACGGTACCGTCATTTATACCGCGAGTGACCTGAAAGTTGGCCTGTTCAAGGACACCGCCGCCTTCTGATGCTCCCTGCCGGCATAGCGTTGACGTCTGTGGGCGTACGTGCCGTCAACGCCCGTAAAAAAAAACCTCCGCGCCAGGCGGAGGTCGTTCTTGAATGACGGATCAAATTACCGATCGGTCTTCCATGGCTTTGCGCCAGCCTCCCAACCAGTGAGAGCGTGCGTCAAGTGATTGATATGGACAAAGTTCACGGGTACGCCCTGACAGACCCGCTTGATAGCCGCGTGAATGAGCACGTTCAAGGCGATCTCGTTTTTGTCTTTTCATAGGTTTATCCCTCATCATCTTGGCTGGTTGAAAGAAAACGGTAACCCCGAATGCCGAGGTTACCCTTAATCTTTAACGAGAAAAGCGCGGAAGATCAAACCGTGGCGTCATCGATCTGTCATCTCAATCGGGCAATATTGACAAATCTCTCGGCCCGAAAAATGACGAAGGGCACCTTAAGCCGCTGAATTGCTTCTTGTGTCGGCGACGCCGGTTGGGACACCCCGCTGCCGCCGGCGACATATGTAAATGCTTACAACAAATAATTATTTGCTTATAGCTATAAATTCTTTCGCCACTTGCTGACCCACACTGTCCCAGCCCTGCGCCAGCGTACGCACCAGCGCGTCGTAGCCATCCTTTTCCTGCGGTAACGCCAGATCAAATGGTTGACGAATGACGCGCCCGTCATGGGTCAATAACCACACCCCCTGAACAATAGCGCGCCTGTCATAACGCCCGTGGAAACCGGTGAGGGTTACCGTTAACTGATCGTTGCCGTCACCGCTGCCAATGGGCTGTGTGGAGACCAGCGTACCCGGTAGCGCAACGCTTAAATTCGCCACCAGCGTTTGCTGTAACTGCTGTTCCAGCGGGCTGGCCCACAGGTTGCTGCGCGCCGTGGTGTACTGGACGTCGTTGGTCTGGTACACCAGTCCGTTGCCAGCCAGGAAATCCGCGACCGACACCTGAGCGACCCAAAGCTTGGGGCGCACACCAGGGTTGCCGGCGCGAAACGGCGTGGCGGCCCCGCCCTGCACATCGGCTACACCGCCCGCGCTGGACGCCGTAGGGCCTGCTTCGATGGAAGATAGCGTCGCCGCGGTGTTGCTCGCCTTGTACGGCAGCTGATAGTAGGTGTTACCGTCGCCGCTGGCGCAGGCGCTGAGCAACAGCACCGTCGCCAGCGCCAGAATTCTCCCTTTTTGCATCATTTCGCCCTCTTCGGCTGTGGATCTTTACCTTTATCCGCTTCAAAAACCAGCGCGTTGCTCTTGCTGTTCAGCGTCCGCAGCACCGGCTGCAGCTCACGCAGCATCTGATCGAGGCGCTGCATGTCCGCCACCATTTTAGTGTAAGCGGGCGCGCCGGGCTGGAACCCTTTCATGCTACGGTTCAGCTCTCTCAGCGTCTGCTGCATGTTCTGAGGCAGTTGCTGCATTGACGCGCTTTCGGTGATCTTATTCACGGTCTTCAGCGTGCGCTGCAGCTCCTGCAGCGTGCTGCGGCTTTGCGCTAGCGTGCTGGTCGCCTGATTAAGCATCGGATCCAGCGGTAACGCGTTGATTTTATCAAGTGTAGCGGTCAGTTTCTGCTGTATCTGCGCAAGACCGGCGCTGGTCGTCGGCATGACCGGGTAACCCTTGACGGTTGTGGGTCCCGGCCAGGCTTTGGCCTGCGGGTAAAAGTCCAGATCGACATACAGCGCGCCGGTCAGTAAATTAGCGCTCTTGAGCGCCGCGCGGAACCCTTGCCCCTCGGCCGCGACCAGGCGCTTATTGATATCAAAGTTTTTGCCGACCTTGCTGGTAAAGCGATCCGGCTCAATGCGAATCAGCACCGGGACGCGGTAGTCACCGTTCATTTCCTGATCGGCGCTGACGGTGGCGAACGGCACCTCCGCCACGGTCCCGAGCCGGATACCGCGGAACTCTACCGGCGCCCCCGGCTGCAGGCCGCGAATCGAATCATCGAAGAACAGCACATAGTCCTGATGTTCGGTATAGAGGGAATCAGCGATATCATTTTTATTATCGAACAGTTGGTAACGCTGCTGCTCTTTGGCTGCGTCCCCCAGTTCCCAGCCGGTCGGTACATCGAAACTGACGCCGCCGGCAAACAAGGTGGTCAGCGAGCCCATTTCCACACGCATGCCCGAGGCCAACAGATTCAGCGCCACGCCGCTATCTCTCCAGAAACGCACGTTATTCGTCACCAGACGGTCATAGGGCGCGTTGACAAACAGCTGATAATTCATCATGCGCTTTAGCGGATCAAAGTGGCTGGTTTCCACCGTACCGACCCGGAAGCCGCGAAACAGCACCGGGTCGCCCGCGCTCAATTGGCCGGATCGATCGCTGTCCAGCTGGATACGGATGCCGTGCGCGTCGGGGGACGCCAGCGGCGGCGCGTCCAGCAATGTGAATTCCCGCGACGTCTCCGTGCTGGAACCGGGTTGCAACTGAATGTAGGCGCCGGATAACAAGGTCCCCAACCCCGACACCCCTTCCTTGCCGATCTGAGGTTTCACCACCCAAAACGCCGAGTCCTTATTAAACACCTTTTCCATGCCGTTGTAGATGCGCGCTTTGATTTCCACCTGACGCAGCTGTCAACATCACGCTCTCGACGGTGCCGACATCGACGCTGCGGCTTTTAATGGCGGTTTTACCGGCCTCGATGCCGTCGGCGTTGCTGGTCGTCAGGGTAATCACTTTGCCCTGATGGCTGAAGTGGTAGAACAGGATCCAGGCGCCGATAAGAACGGTGACAATGGGAATGATCCACACCGGCGACCAGCGCTTGATCTTCTCCACCCGGGCTTCCTGATAATTATTTTCCGTCAACGGTCGACTCCTTTAACGTATTTTGTACAGCCCTGTCCCACAAAAGACGGGGATCAAATGTTTTGGCCGCTATCATGGTCAGGATAACCACGGCGGCAAACAGCAGTACGCCGATGCCGGGGCTGATGCTCATCAGCCTTCCCATGCGCACCAGGCTGGACAGGACGGCAATGACAAAGACATCAATCATCGACCAGCGGCCGACGAACTCCACCACCTACATACAAGAGATGCATTCGCTCGCTGTCGGCCGCCTCGCGCTCTCCGCTGCCGGCGGCGTCCCAGCACAGCCAGCCCAACGCAATCATTTTCAGGATGGGTACCATGATACTGGCGATAAAAATCACCAGCGCAACCGGGATCGAGCCGTCCTCCCACAGCAGGATAACGCCGGCCATGATAGTGGAGTTGAGCCTGTTACCCAGTCCATCGGTAATCATAATCGGCAGCAGATTAGCCGGGACATACAGCATTAATGAGGTCAACAGCAGCGCCAGCGTCCACTGGAGGCTATTGCTGCGGCGTGCGCCCTCGCGGGTGTGGCAGCGTGGGCAGGCAACGGTGTCGGCGGGCAGTATAAGTGTGCAACAACTACAGGCGTGTATACCCTGCGCCAAACCGCTTTGCCCGGGCTGAAAACGTTTCACCGGCGAGGTATACGGCATAATGACGTTCCACAACCACCGCGGGTCGACGCACTGTAGCGCTCGCAGCTGCAACAAACAAAAGAAACAGAAAGGAATAAAACTATTACCGATACCAATCTGACCGTAGGCCATCAATTTGACAAAGCTGACCAGCACCCCGACCAGGAAAATTTCCGCCATTCCCCAGCTGCGTAGAGCGAATAATAGCTTCGCCAGAAATGCCTTCAGGCGGAACGGCAGCGGCACATCCATGCATAACAAGATAATCATCATCATGCAAAGTGCTGGAATGGCCTGCACGCACAGCAAAAAAACGCCGGCCAGGATGGAGAAATGATCGCTCACCATCACCAGCGGAATTTGCGGCAGCGTTATCTGGCGCTTCAGCCCCGAGACCTCCATATTAACGAAGGGGAACAGATTGGCCAGCCCCTGCATCACCAGCGCGCTGATGGCGAACCCTACCGGCTGGCGTTTCGGATCCGGCCAATAGCTTAGCAAAGTATTGCGGCACCGCGGGCAGGAGCCCTTCTGGCCGGGCGCCAGCGGCGGCAGCGCCACTAATAAATCACAGTGCGGGCAAAGCACATGATGATGCTGTCGGGGATGATCGCACACGCCTACCTCCTATTGTACACTCCGCTTGCGCGAGTAAACGGCGGCCCGCGCGGGCCGTCCGCCATGGCCTAATCCGCTGCGCCGTTCTTTTGTGCTTCCAGCAGTTCTAGGGTTTCGACATCGAGATCGTTAGTGGGTTCGTCGAGGATCAGCAGGTTGCTGGGATTAAGAAACAGTCGCGCCAGCAATAGCCGGTTACGCTCGCCGCCTGAAAGCGCTTTCACCGGCGTCATCGCCCGCTTCGGATGAAATAAAAAGTCTTGCAGGTAACCCAATACGTGGCGCGAGCGACCGTTGACCATCACCTCCTGCTTACCCTCGGCCAGGTTGTCCATCACGGTCCGTTCCGGATCCAGCACCGCGCGATACTGGTCGAAATAGGCGACTTCCAGCTTGGTGCCGCAATGCACACGGCCGCTGTCGGCGCGAAGCTGACCCAGCATCAGTGGTTTTACCGCAAACCGTTGGGGCCGATGAGGGCGATTTTATCCCCGCGCTGCACCTGGGCGCTGAAGTGGCTAATCAGCGATTTCCCTTCAATGCCATAACTGACATCGTCCAGTTCAAAGACGATTTTGCCCGACCGCGCCGCCTCTTCCACCTGAATCTTCGCGCTGCCCATCACCTCGCGCCGTTCAGAACGCTCTTGACGAAGCGCTTTCAACGCGCGCACACGCCCTTCATTCCGCGTGCGCCGGGCTTTATCCCCTGGCGGATCCACACCTCTTCCTGAGCCAGTTTGCGATCGAACTCGGCGCTTTGCAGCTCTTGCACCCGTAGTTCTTCTTCTTTCCCTTCCAGGTATTTGTCATAATTGCCCGGCCAGGAAACCAGTTTGCCGCGGTCCAGGTCGACGATGCGGGTTGCCATCGCGCGGATAAACGACCGGTCATGGGAGATGAAGATAATGCTGCCGGGAAAGGTCTTCAGGAATGCTTCCAGCCAGTCGATGGTTTCAATATCCAGATGGTTGGTCGGTTCATCCAGCAGCAACACCTGCGGTTCGCACACCAGCGCGCGACCCAGCGCCGCCTTGCGCAGCCAGCCGCCGGACAGCGAGGCCAGCTGACTGTCGGCGTCCAGACCAATCTGCGCTATGACCTCATGGATGCGTTTTTCCAAATGCCACAGGTTCTGATGATCGAGAACTTCCATCAGCCGGCCCATTTCCGCCAGATTTTTTTCGCTCGGATCCTGTTCTACCTGTTGAGAAATGCCGTGGTAGGCTTTCAGTATCTGCGCCTGCGCCTGCGCCTGCGCCTGCGCCTCGACGCCTTCGGCGACGAAATCAAACACGCTGCCGGTGACGTCCCGCGGCGGATCCTGCTGCAAGCGGGCGACAACCACGTCCTGCTCGAAAATCAGCTGACCATCGTCAAGCGGCACCTCACGACTCAAAATTTTCATCAAGGTGGATTTGCCGGCGCCGTTGCGCTCGATATGCAGTTCGGTGTTATCCAGCAGCGGCGCATCGCTGAACGACAACCAGGCGCCGGAAAAACTAATTAATGACATGACTTAAAGGTCCTTGTCCGCATGGCTTATCAGCCAGCAGAGATGTATTTGGCGGTTGCGGGCGAAGTCCGGTGAACGGGTGCGATCGGTTATCGACTGCGCCCGCAGGCCCAGCGCGGCCAGACCCGCCTCATCCAGTTGGAAACCGCGTCTGTTATTGGAGAACATGAGGGTGCCGCCGGGGTGCAACAGTCGTTTAAGTTGGGCCATCAGCGCCAAATGATCGCGCTGCACGTCAAAGGTGTCGGCCATGCGCTTGGAGTTGGAAAAGGTCGGCGGGTCGATAAAGATAACATCGAAGGTCTCCTGCGCCATCGCCAGCCACGCCAGGCAATCCGCCTGTATCAGCCGGTGCTGACGGCCCACAAGCCCACTGCTGCGCAGATTTTTCTCCGCCCACTCAAGATTAAGTACGCGACATATCGACCGACGTGGTGCTGCGCGCGCCGCCAATGCACTCGCGCTACCGGTATAGGCAAACAGGAGGAAATCTTTGCCGCGGCTCATCTCTCCTAGCATTCCTGCGCGCGATACGGTGATCGAGAAACAGTCCTGTATCCAGGTAGTCGGTCAAGTTGACCCATAATTTGGCGCCATACTCCTCTACCAGCAGGAATTCGCCTTTCTGCGCCAGTTTTTCATATTGGCTTTTGCCTTTCTGCCGCTCGCGCACTTTCACCACCAGCCGGCTGGCCGGTATGGCCAGCACCGCCAGGGTAGCGTTAATCACATCATACAACCGCTGCCGCGCGCGCTCAGGGTCAACGCTTTTCGGCGCGACATACTCCTGAATCACCACCCAGCTGCTGTAGCGATCGATAGCGACATTGTATTCCGGCAGATCGGCGTCATACAGACGGTAGCAATCGAGCTTCTCCCGCTCGACCCATTTTTGCAGCGATCGCACATTCTTGCGCAGGCGGTTGGCGAAATCGGCGGCGATTTGCCCTTCCGCCGAACCGGGAACGGTGGCGGTTTCCGCCAGCAAGTAATTTTTCTGCTCGCAGTCCAGCGGGCCGTTTTTAGCTTTGAAACTGCGCTCGGCACGCAGCATCAAGGCGCCGAGCAGCGCCGGCGAAGCGCTGAACAACGACAGCCGCCAGCCGCCGAACTGGCTCTTCATGACCCGACCGAGCTGGTTATGCAGGGCGATAAGCGCCGGTTCACTCTCCAGCCGTTCACCGTAGGGTGGATTGCTCACCACGGTCCCACGCGGCCCCTCCGGCAACGGATTAATCAATTGGGCCACCTCCCCGGTCTGGAAGGTTATCAACGCAGCTACACCGGCGCGGCGGGCGTTATGGCGCGCCTTTTCCAGCACGCGGCCATCGATATCGAAGCCGTAAAAACGCGAGGGCGTTTGCGCCAGGCCCGTACGGGCCCGCGCGCGCGCTTCGTCCACCGTCTCTTGCCATTGCGCCTCATCATGCCCGGACCAGGCAGAGAATCCCCAATACGGCCGCGTCAGGCCGGGGGCGCAATCGGCCGCGATCATCGCCGCTTCAATCAGCAATGTGCCGGAGCCGCACATCGGGTCAAGCATCGGCGTGCCGGATTGCCAGCCGGAGCGCAACACAATGGCGGCGGCCAGGTTCTCCTTTAGCGGCGCCTGACCGGCGGCATCGCGATAACCGCGCTGGTGCAGGCTGCTGCCGCTCAGGTCGAGGGACAACATCACCTGGTCACGGTGCAGATAGGCCTGAATCCGGATATCCGGCTGCTGGCGGTCAACATCGGGACGGCGGGCGCCGTGGCGGGTAAAGCTACCGACGATGGCGTCCTTGACCTTCAGCGCGCCATACTGGCTGTTGCGTATTGCCGCGTTAGTGCCGCTGAAATGCACGGCGAAACGTTTATCGACCGTGAACAGTGACGGCCAATCCACCGCCTGCACTCCACGATACAAATCGCCATCGCTGCCGACGCTGAACGCGTTTAACGGCAGGACAATGCGCGACGCCAGACGACTCCACAGCAGCGCGCGGTAAAGCAACCGGCTATCCGCCTGGAAGTGCACGCCGCCTAACGCGACTTTGCACGACGCGGCCCCCAGGGTTTCCAGCTCGCTTTTTAACAGTTCTTCCAAACCTTGTGCCGTGGTGGCAAACAGAGAATTCATCTGGTCACTTATTATTAATTAAAAAGAAAATCGACGCGCATTATAGCCAATCCAGCCCCATTGTCATAAAGTTGACCGTCATCACAAACGGCACAGAGGCAGAATGAGTATTTTATCGCGTTTATATGTGCATCCGGTGAAATCAATGCGCGGCTTGCAGCTGTCGCATGCTCTGGCCGGCGCCGAAGGGTTGGCGTTCGATCGAGTGTTTATGCTCACCGACGCCGACGGCACGTTCATCACCGCCCGTCAGTATCCACAAATGCTCTTATTCACCCCGGTGGTGCTGCCGGGCGGGCTGCACCTGACCGCGCCCGACGGGCAAAGCCGCCACGTGCGCTTTGCCGACTTTTCCGCGACGGTGCAGCCGGTGGAAGTCTGGGGGAATCATTTTACCGCTTATCCAGCGCCAGAGACCATTAATACCTGGCTTTCAGGCTATCTTGATCAGCCGGTTACCCTCTGCTGGACGGGCGAGCACAGCCACCGCAGGGTAAAACGCTTTCCTACCGTCCCGCTCTCGTTCGCCGACGGGTATCCCTATTTACTGATAAGCGAAGCGTCCTTTTTGGATTTACAGCGCCGCTGCCCCGCTGGCGTTACTCTGACCCAGTTTCGGCCCAATCTGGTGGTGACCGGGACCGAGGCGTATGCGGAGGATAGCTGGCATCATTTGCGTATCGGCGAGGTCGAGTTTGAAGTCGTGAAACCCTGCAGCCGCTGCGTCCTGACCACGGTCAATGTCGAGCAAGGCAATAAGCATCCACAGGGTGAGCCGCTGCGCACCTTACAAGGCTATCGCAGCGCCGATGATGGCAATGTCGATTTCGGCCAGAATGTCATCGCCCGCACGACGGGGATAGTGCGGGTGGGCGATAACGTCGAAATCGTCAGCACCCGTAAACCACGTCGCTATCAGGCCGGCAGCCCGTCTGTCGCCCCCACGCCGCCGCAGGCCGCCGACGCACCGGTGAACATCGAGTATCAAGGCCGGCGTTTTACCGGCAACCAACGGGATATTTTGCTGGAGCAGCTGGAGCTGCAGGGAATACGCATCCCCTACTCCTGCCGTGCCGGGATTTGCGGCACCTGCAAGGTAAAATTACTGTCGGGTGACGTGGCGCCGTTAACCGGCAGCGCAACGGCAAAGGCACCGTGGATATTGTCCTGCAGCTGCATTCCGCGCGGCGACGTGCAATTGGAATAACCGGCCGGGCGGTCACAGACCGCTTAGGCTTGCGCCGGCCTAGACCGCGGTCGCGTAGTGCAAATCGTTCTGACGCGACGCCGGCTGCAGCCGGTCATGCATAATCTTTATCGCGTCACCGAGGGCCATCCGGCGGCCGGCCAGCGTCAGACCGGGCTGGGCCAGCACGCACAGGCTGGCGTTGTCGCCCGCCTCCGCCACCAGCAAACGCGCCCGCTCACCGCCGTCGCTGACGCAAACCTGCACGCTGTCGCCCCCCAGGGGTTGCCACGCGTCTTTGTGGTACTGCGTTTGGAAGTGCCAGCTCTTGGGCATTTGCGGTTTCAAAAAGCGCAACGCCACCAGCGCATTGAGCACCAGTTCAGCGCGCAGGGCGTCGTTGAGCGGCAATGCACGGCTTTTATCCTCGAATTGATAATAAAGCGCGGCGTCGTCAACGCAAAAACGCGTGCGCTCAAACGCATCGGGGGTCAGCATTTTCGCACAAAAGCGCGAGCGGAATACTAAACCCTCCGACAGGTCAAGCATCATACGGTCATGTTCAGCATCGAAAAACCAATGCCAGTTATCGCCAGGGGTGATCTTCATCCATTTACCTTTTATCACGTCGCCAATTCAGGGCCTGGTCGCTATCCGGCAAGCGTCACCTGCGGGGCTGGAAATTTAATTGTTCTTAAATTAGCAGTAAACGAATAAAAGATAAACGAGACTGGAGAAGAAATATAGCTCCAGCCCGCATTATTTTGTCAAGAATGGCTAAATATCGCTGACAATATCCTTTATCAAGCGCTGCCCGTGGAAAATAAAGCCCGAATAGATCTGAATAAGCGAAGCGCCAGCCGCCATTTTTTCCCTGGCCGCGATGAGCGAGTCGATACCGCCGACCCCAATAATCGGTAATTTACCTTGTAACTCAGCGGACAATTGTCGGATAACTTCGGTGCTGCGCAATTGCAGCGGTCGGCCGCTCAACCCGCCGGTCTGGCCACAATGATCCATGCCCTGGACCAGCTCGCGGCCGGTGGTGGTATTGGTAGCGATGACGCCGTCGATATTATGACGCCCCAAACTATCGGCGACCTGGATCAATTCCGCCTCGGTCATGTCGGGAGCTATTTTTACCGCCACCGGCACATATTTGTGATGGTAGGCTTGCAGCGCCGCCTGCTTATTTTTTATCGCCAGCAACAGATCATCCAGCGCTTCACCAAATTGCAGGGTGCGCAGGCCAGGGGTATTGGGGGAAGAAATATTCACCGCGATATAACCGGCATAAGGATAGACCTTCTCCATGCAGGTCAGATAATCATCTTTGCCTTGCTCGACCGGCGTATCTTTATTTTTGCCGATATTGATTCCCAGCACGCCGCCGAAATGGGATTTCTTAACGTTCTCCACCAGGTTGTCTACCCCGTGGTTATTAAAGCCCATGCGATTTATCAGGCCGCCGGCTTGCACCAGACGAAACAGACGTGGCTTTTCATTACCGGGCTGCGCGCGGGGCGTGACCGTACCCACCTCGATAAAACCAAAGCCCATGGCGCCGAGCGCGTCGATGCAATCACCGTCTTTATCCAATCCTGCGGCCAGCCCGAGCGGATTTTTGAAGGCGATGCCCATGCAGTTGACGGTTTTTGTCGGTACCGATTGGCGCACCAGCCATTCCAGCGGGGTGCCGGTAATGCGTTTAAGCTGCTTAAAGGTTAATTCATGGGCCCGTTCCGGGTCGAGCTGGAACAACGCTTGCTTGATAAGCGGGTATAACATGAGGTCTCCTGATTCCCGGTTGCAACCGGGGCGGTATTATCATTCATCGGCGTAGGAAAGGGAATCGATGATGGACCAAAAAAAGGGCATCCCGCCGGATGCCCTTCAGACGCTACCGAACGAGTGCACTCATCGTCCCAAACGGCGCCTCCAGGACGCCAACGCCCGTCAGTTGCGAATAACGCCGCAGGGGAACGCCTCCCCCGCGTTAGCGCCGATAAAGCAATGCGGCGGCGTACACGCGTCGAGAGAGATAATCGGCCCGCGTCATCCGCCCGCTGCGGCTTACGCGTCGGCCAGCGCCTTGCTTATTTTCTCAAACAGATCCCCGGACAAGTTTTCCAGCGCTTTCAGACGCTCCAACGCCGCACGCATCAGCCGCTGACGCGGCAAGTCATAGCGTTTGAGCCGGATCAGCGGCTCAACCATACGCGAAGCCACCTGGGGGTTGCGCGTATTCAATTCGGTCAAGATCTCGACCAAAAAGGCGTAGCCGCTACCGTCAGCCGCGTGGAATGCCGCCGGATTATTGGCGGCGAAGGCGCCGATAAGCGCCCGGACACGATTGGGGTTGTTGAGGCTGAAAGCGCGATGGGTGAGCAGCGATTTCACCTGATCCAGAGCATCCGCCGCCGGACTGGTGGCCTGCAGGCTAAACCATTTATCCATGACCAGACCATCATGGTGCCAACGCTCATCGAACTCGGCCAGCAGCGTCGCCTGACAGGGCAGTTGCGCCGCCACCGCCGCCGACATCGCCGCCAGCGTATCGGTCATATTGTCGGCCTGATGATATTGTTCGGTGGTCAAACGTACCGCACGATCGCGATCGCCAAACGCCAGATAGTACAGGCAGCAGTTACGCAGCGCGCGCAGGCCTATATCCCGGTGCTCTACCCGATATTCCCCGCTGGGACTGGCGCGGTAAACCGCCAGCAACTCATCGCCCAGTTCATTCGCCAGACAGCTGGTTAGCGCGTCGTGAACGCTGTGAATCGCCACCGGATCCACACTATCAAACGAACCGGCCATTTCATTCTCGCTGGGCAGCGTAAGAATCTGTGCCGCCAGCGCCGAATCCAGTTCAGGATCAAGCAAAATACCGCGGAAAGCGTCGGCAACATGCAGCGGCAGAGTCAGCGGCTGTCCCTCCTGATAGCGAGCCACATTCAAACGGATATAAATAGACAGCAGGCTTTGCGCCGCATCCCAGCGGGAGAAATCGCTGGTGGCAAAGCGCATCAGCGTAACCAATTGCTGGTCGCTATAGGGATAATCCAGTTTTACCGGCGCGGAAAACCCGCGCAGCATCGAGGGGATCGGCAGCGACGGCACATGATCGAAAATAAAGGTCTGTACGCTTTCGGTCACGTTCAGCACCGGATTCACCGGCGCACCCGCATACTGAAGCGGAATAACCCGTCCCTGGTTATCGTACAATTCAATGTTCAGCGGAATATGCAGCGCCTGTTTTTCCGGTTGGTCCGGCGTCGGCGGCGTCATCTGCGTGACGTGGAGAGTGTATTGCTCAAGCTCGGCGTTATAGTCATCGCGCACCGTTACCAGCGGCGTACCCGACTGGCTGTACCAACGGCGGAACAGCGCCAAGTCGATCCCGGCAGCCTCCTCCATCGCCACGACGAAATCCTCGCAGGTGGAGGCGCTGCCGTCGTGACGGGAAACGTAGCGACGCATGCCGGCCTGAAACTTCTCTTCCCCCAGCAGGGTATGCAGCATACGAATGACTTCCGCGCCCTTCTCGTACACCGTTAAGGTGTAAAAGTTGTTCATTTCGATGACTTTATCGGGGCGGATAGGATGCGCCATCGGGCTGGCGTCTTCGGCAAACTGTGCGCTGCGCATGACGCGCACATTATTGATTCGATTCACGGCGCGCGAACCGACATCCGAGCTGAACTCCTGATCGCGAAAGACCGTCAGCCCCTCTTTCAGACTGAGCTGAAACCAATCGCGGCAGGTGATGCGGTTGCCGGTCCAGTTATGGAAATATTCGTGGCCGATGACCCGTTCGATATTGAGATAATCCACATCGGTCGCCGTTTGCGCCCGGGCCAGCACATACTTGGCATTGAAAACGTTGAGTCCCTTGTTCTCCATGGCGCCCATATTGAAGAAATCGACCGCCACTACCATATAGATATCCAGGTCGTAGTCAAGACCAAAACGGGTTTCGTCCCAGCGCATGGCGCGCTTGAGGGAGGCCATCGCCCAGTCGGCGCGATCCAGATTGCCGCGATCGACAAACAGCTCTAGTGCCACCTCCCTGCCGGAGCAGGTGGTGAAGCTGTCGCGCAGCACGTCAAAATCGCCCGCCACCAGCGCAAAAAGATAACAGGGTTTCGGAAAGGGATCTTCCCAGACGACCCAATGGCGGCCGTCGCCGTTATCGCCGTAATCACTACGGTTACCGTTGGAGAGCAGGAAGGGATAGCGTTGCTTATCCGCCAGAATACGCGTAGTGAACCGCGCCAGCACGTCCGGGCGATCCAGATAAAAAGTAATATGGCGGAACCCTTCCGCCTCGCATTGGGTGCAAAGCGCCTCGCCGGAAAGATAGAGTCCCTCCAGCGCGGTATTATTGGCGGGATGAATCAGCGTCTTGATGGTCAAGGTAAAGGTGGCGGGCAACTGCTCGATGACCAAGCCGGGCGCATCCAGACGATAATGCGCCCATTCCTGACCGTCCACCCGCAGGCTCAGCAGGCGTAAATCTTCGCCGTTAAGCAGCAAAGGCGCGCCGGCCTGGCCCTGACGCACGACGGTGCTGGTTGCCGTGACGGTGGTATTCTCGGCCTCGAGATCAAAATCCAGGTGAATATCGGTAATGGTATAGTCCGGCGCACGATAATCATGGCGGTATTTGGCTTGCGGCTGTTGCGTCATAGTTAACCTTTTGGCATCAGTGTCGATTTCTGCCGTTAAGTCTATTCCTGTTAGCGGCAGGTTGCCATTGTAAAGCCCGGCAAGCGCGCTAAAATGCAACGCTCGCTGAAAAATAGCGCGAGCTGGCAGAAAAAACTGGCATTTAGCCGGGCGAATAACCCGCGGGACGGCACGTTTGGTCCTCGACGTTATCACGCCAACTATGCTCTGATGTGACTACACTTATAGGATAACCGCGGCTTTTCATGGCCGTTACCCCTTTATCCGACTTAGAACAAATGTCGTAAGAGGATGCTTGAACGCACCATGAATGTTGCCACCGATCCGATTTTAACGTCGATACTCGATACTGATGCCTACAAATTCCATATGCAGCAGGCCGTGTTCCACCGTTACCACGACGTCATGGTGAGCGCGGAATTTCGCTGCCGGGGAGACGATTTGCTTGGCGAATACGCCGCCGACATCAGTGCGCAGGTCGACATGATGCGTGGCTTGCAATTGAATGACGATGAATTTACCTACCTGCGCGGTCTGCCGTTTTTCCAGAGTGATTACCTTAATTGGCTGCGCCAGTTCCGCTTTAACCCGGATCAGGTCCGGATACGCAATCATCACGGCAAACTTGATATTCGCATTACCGGTCCCTGGCGCGACGTTATTTTGTGGGAAGTGCCGCTGCTTGCGGTCATCAGCGAAGTCGTGCACCACCGTCGTTCGCCACAGGTAACCACGGCAGACGCGGTAGGGCGACTGCGGCAAAAGCTGCTCCATTTTCGCCGCATCAGCGAAGATGTGGACACCTCCCGTTTCCGGCTGATGGATTTCGGTACCCGGCGGCGTTTCTCGCGTCAGGTGCAGTTTGAGGTTGTCGCCGAATTGCAGCGGGAATTTCCTTATCTTATCGGTACCAGCAATTACCAGTTGGCGCGGGAACGCGGCTTGCCGCCGGTCGGTACCCAGGCGCATGAATGGTTTCAGGCACATCAGCAGATCAGTCCGGATCTGGCGAATAGCCAGCGCGCCGCGCTGCAGGCCTGGCTGGACGAATACCCCGACAGGTTAGGGATCGCGCTTACCGATTGTATTACCATGGATGCGTTTTTGCGCGACTTCGGGCCGTCGTTCGCCCGTGCCTACCAGGGCCTGCGCCACGATTCGGGCGATCCGGTGGAATGGGGCGAGAAGGCGATTGCGCATTATCAGCAGTTGGGTATCGACCCGCTCGCCAAAACGCTGGTGTTCTCAGACAGTCTCGACTTTGATAAGGCCGTCATGCTTTATCGTCATTTCTGGCAGCGCATCAACCTGGTGTTTGGCATCGGCACGCGGCTGACGTGCGATATCCCCGGCATCAAGCCGCTTAACATCGTTATCAAACTGGTGGAATGCAACGGTAAACCGGTGGCGAAGCTGTCGGACAGCCCTGGGAAAACCATGTGTCATGATAAAGCCTTTGTCCGCGCCTTACGTAAAGCGTTTGATGTGCCACTGGTGGTGAAAAAGGCCAGTTGAACCCGCGCCAGGGCGCGAATACGCCTCCCCCTTTCGCCCGGTTTGTCATGACCGTCCCGCAGAGGTCATGACGCCGCCTCCGCCGTTTCCTTCGCGCAATAAGCGCTTAAAGCAAGATTGCTGCCAGAAATATGCGATTTCCCCTTGTGGTCTTGCCGCCGCCAAGTAACATATTATGGTCCGTTAGCGGGCCAAAAGCCTTTTCCTAATTAACTGAGTAAGAGAGTATTTTATGAGCGTAGTGCCTGTAGTCGATGTACTGCAAGGGCGCATGCCGGCTGACAGTGAAGTCACTGTACAGGGTTGGGTGCGTACCCGCCGGGATTCCAAAGCCGGAATCTCCTTTCTTGCCGTCTATGACGGTTCCTGCTTCGATCCCTTACAGGCTGTCATTAATAATACTCTGCCGAATTATCAGAACGACATTTTACGCCTGACCGCGGGTTGCTCCGTGTCGGTGACCGGCCGGGTGGTCGAATCCCTGGGCGGTGGTCAGCGTTACGAAATTCAGGCGCAGGCAATTGAAGTGCTCGGCTGGGTGGACGATCCGGACACCTACCCCATGGCAGCCAAGCGCCACAGCGTGGAATATCTACGCGAAGTCGCTCATCTGCGGCCGCGCACCAACCTTATCGGCGCGGTTGCCCGGGTGCGTCATACCCTGGCGCAGGCCATTCACCGTTTCATGGACGAGCAAGGTTTTTTCTGGGTGTCTACGCCGTTGATTACCGCTTCCGATACGGAAGGCGCCGGCGAAATGTTCCGCGTATCTACCCTCGATCTGGAAGATCTGCCGCGTACCCCCGACGGCAAAGTTAATTATGATGAGGATTTCTTCGGCAAAGAGGCCTTCCTGACGGTTTCGGGACAGTTAAACGGTGAAAGTTACGCTTGCGCTTTGTCGAAAATCTATACCTTCGGCCCGACGTTCCGGGCGGAAAATTCTAATACCAGCCGCCATCTCGCCGAATTCTGGATGGTCGAGCCGGAGGTCGCGTTCGCTACCCTTGACGATGCCGCCGGTTTAGCGGAAGCCATGCTTAAATATGTGTTTCAGGCGGTATTGACCGAGCGGGCCGACGATATGCAATTCTTCGCCGAGCGGATCGACAAAGAGGCAATAAACCGTCTGAAACAATTTATCAGTGCAGATTTTGCTCAAGTCGACTACACCGAGGCGGTAGAGATCCTGCAAAATTGCGGTCAGACTTTTGAAAATCCGGTTTCCTGGGGCATTGACTTATCTTCGGAACATGAACGCTATCTGGCGGAAAAACATTTTAAAGCGCCGGTGGTGGTGAAGAATTATCCCAAGGATATCAAGGCGTTCTACATGCGAATGAACGACGACGGCAAAACCGTCGCGGCCATGGATGTGCTGGCGCCCGGCATCGGTGAAATCATCGGTGGGTCACAGCGTGAAGAGCGTCTGAACCGGCTGGACCAGCGTCTGGCGGAAATGGGACTCAATAAAGAAGATTACTGGTGGTATCGGGATTTGCGTCGCTATGGAACCGTTCCGCATTCAGGTTTTGGATTAGGTTTCGAGAGATTAATAGTGTATGTCACGGGAATGCAAAATATTCGTGATGTAATACCCTTCCCGCGAAGTCCACGCAATGCCAATTTCTAAAATCCGGCATTTAATATAAGAAAAACATATATATACGACACCAAGGCCAGCTTTGCTGGCCTTTCTCATTTCAAAGTTAGAGATATCTCACAAAGTTCCCTAAAAATTACATTTAGACATACATTTTTTTCCAAATGAAACATTATTACGACATTTGTATCATTTTCGGGGTAGATTAACGACTCTGTGAATGGAACACTGCGTGCAGAAACAGGAAGACACCAAACTCTCAATAATGTTTCGTAAGAAATTATTAGCGGCAGTGACAGGTGTCCGAATAACACCAATGAGGGTAGTAATAATGATGAAGCGCAATTTTCTTGCAGTGGTAATTCCGGCCTTATTGGCTGCCGGTGCCGCTAACGCGGCCGAAGTGTATAACAAAGATGGCAATAAATTAGACATCTACGGTAAGGCTGTCGGCCTGCACTACTTCTCCCACAGCGATAACAACTACGGCGGTGACGGCGACCAGACTTACTGCCCGTCTCGGCTTCAAAGGTGAAACTCAGATTACCGACCAGCTGACCGGTTTCGGCCAGTGGGAATACAACTTCCAGGGCAACAACTCCGAAAGCAACACTGACGCTCAGGACGGCAACAAAACCTGTCTGGCGTTCGCCGGTCTGAAATTCGGCGATGCCGGTTCATTCGATTACGGCCGTAACTACGGCGTAGTTTATGACGCCATCGGCTGGGCCGACATGCTGCCGGAATTCGGCGGTGACTCTGGCTACAGCGACAACTTCATGGTGGGTCGTACCACCGGCGTTGCTACCTACCGTAACACCAACTTCTTCGGCTTGGTTGACGGCTGGGATTTCGCAGTACAGTACCAGGGCAAGAACGATCGTGACGAAATTCGTCGTGCCAACGGCGACGGCTGGGGCGCGTCTACCAGCTACACCTCCCCCATCGGGGTTGGCATCGTTGGTGCTTATGCTTCATCCGACCGTACCGATGCACAGCAGAACGCTTTCTACGCTAACGGCAGCGAAAAAGCTCAGCAATGGGCTGCCGGTCTGAAATATGACGCCAACAACGTTTACCTGGCTGCCATGTACGGTGAAACCCGTAATGCAACCTATATCACCAACTCCAACCTGCAGATCAATGGCGCTGATGCCACCGGTTTTGCTAACAAAACCCAGCTGATTGAATTGGTTGCTCAGTACCAGTTCGACTTCGGTCTGCGTCCGTCTGTTGCCTACGTTCAGTCGAAAGGTAAAGACATCAAAGGCGTGGGTGATGTTGACCTGATCAAATATGTTGAAGTGGGCGCCACCTACTACTTCAACAAAAACATGTCCACCTATGTTGACTACATCATCAACCAGATTGATAGCGACAACGAGCTGGGCATCGGCAGCGGCGACACCGTTGCTCTGGGTCTGGTCTACCAGTTCTAATCCCTTTCCAGCCGCTTACGGCTGAAAGTCTGGATAGTGAAGGCAGGGTTTATACCCTGCCTTCTTTTTTTTATGGCCGCCGAAAAATGTGCGGCAAACGGTTGGCAAAGCGCGCTGGTAACGGTAACCTGATAGCATTTTTCGCACACTGTGACGTTTTGGACACACTTCCCATGTTTGAATCTATTCCGGTCGCACCGGCGGACCCGATTCTCGGCCTGCTGGATGTCTTTCGCGCCGACGATCGTCCCGGCAAAATTAACCTCGGTATCGGCGTTTACAAGGATGAGACCGGTAATACGCCGGTGCTGACCAGCGTAAAAAAAGCGGAAGCGCTGCTGCTGGAAAATGAAACGAGCAAAAACTATCTGGGTATCGACGGCCTCGCTGCTTTCGCCGCGGGCACGCAGCGCCTCCTGTTCGGGGCTGACAGCGCCCTTATCGCCGATGCGCGGGCGCGTAGCGCGCAAACTCCCGGCGGTACCGGTGCCCTGCGCGTGGCCGCGGATTTTCTGGCGCATAATACCGCCGTGCGCCGCGTTTGGGTAAGCAACCCCAGCTGGCCGAATCACAAGAACGTTTTCAGCGCCGCAGGACTGGAGGTGTGCAATTACGCCTACTATGACGCCGTTACGCATACGCTTGATTTCACGGCAATGCTGGCGAGCCTGAGTGAGGCACGGGCCGGCGATGTCGTCTTATTCCACGGCTGTTGCCATAATCCGACCGGTATTGATCCCAGCCTGCAACAATGGCGCGAACTGGCCGCCCTGTCGGCCCGTCAGGGCTGGCTGCCGCTGTTCGACTTTGCCTATCAGGGTTTCGCTCACGGCCTGGAAGACGATGCGGCAGGCTTGCGCATTTTCTGCGAAGCGCATCAGGAGCTCATCGTGTGCAGCTCTTATTCAAAGAATTTTGGTCTGTATAATGAACGCGTCGGCGCCTGTACCCTGATTGCGCCCGACAGCGCGGTTGCCGATCGCGCCTTCAGCCAGCTGAAGGCCATCATTCGCGCCAATTATTCCAACCCGCCGGCGCACGGTGCCGCCGTGGTTGCCACCATTTTAGCCGACGACGTACTGCGCGCCATGTGGGAGCAAGAGCTGAGCGGTATGCGTGAACGGATCCAGCGTATGCGCCAGCTGTTCGTCAATACGCTTTTGGATAAGGGCGCGCAGCAGGACTTCAGCTTTATCAATCGGCAAAACGGCATGTTCTCTTTCAGCGGCCTGAGCCAGGAACAGGTGCTGAGGTTGCGTGACCAGTCAGGCATCTATGTGGTGAATTCGGGCCGTATCAACGTCGCCGGAATGACGCCGGATAACATGGCGCCGCTGTGCGAGGCGATCGTGGCGGTGCTCTGACCACCGGGCGGCCTGTTCAAAGTGGCGCGCCGCGACGGCGGCGCATCCGTCAGGTGAGCCTACAGCACCCGGACGGGAGCCGGACCGGCGCGCCCTCAATCCTGAATGCCTTCAGGCCAGAAACGCTATCTCTTCAATAAAACCGTATTGCCCATTTCCTCACCGCAGCATATCCCTACGTCAGTATGTCAGTCTATTAGCAGGATAAAACGTCGGAATAGAGGGCGATAGGCCCGCTGGCAGCATCAGCTACAGCAGGCAGCAGGCAGCAGGCAGCAGGCAGCAGGCAGCGTCAATAAATTCCCTTTTGCCGGCTACTGCAAGAAGGGATTGGTCCGCCGCTCATGGCCTAACGTCGACATCGGGCCGTGGCCGGGCAAAAAGGCAATATCATCTGCCAGCGGCATAAGCTGATGATGAATCGATCGCATCAGCGTCGGCATATCGCCACCGGGCAGATCGGTGCGGCCAATGCCGCCATTAAACAGCACGTCACCCATCAAAATGAACTTCGCGGCTTTATTCCAAAACACCACATGCCCCGGAGAATGGCCGGGACAATGCAGCACGTGGAACGACAGCTTACCGATGCTTAACGTGGCGCCGTCCGCCAGCCAGCGGTCAGGCGTCAACGGCGGGATAGTCTCCACGCCGAACATTTGGCACTGCCCTGGCAAACTTGCCAACAGCGGCTCTTCGTCACGATGGGGACCGACAATGGGCACATCATAGAACGCCGCCAGCTCGCTGGCGGCACCAACATGATCCAGGTGGCCGTGCGTCAGCCAGATTTCTTTAACCGTCACCCCGAGCGTCGCCACTTCCTGACGCAGCCGCTGCGCTTCACCGCCGGGATCCACCAACGCCGCGTCACCGGTCTGCTCGCACCAAACCAAAGAACAATTCTGGCTAAACGCCGTTACCGGCATAATGTGATATTTCATACTCCATCCCGTCAGACCCTTTATCCCGATTATACGGCGAAACGGTAGTCATGTTGACAGGAATTGCGGCGTGTTACCAGGTGCGCGCCGGCCCCGTGTCGATATGAACAAAGTTACTACGCGGATAATAACCCACGCCGCCCATGCGCAGCTTTAGCGCCGCCTTGCGGATCAGGCTGAGCGGAGTGCCCTCAATATTAAAATCCATTGCTTTTCCCAGGGTATGGTAACTGTGCTTGGCCACGCCCTCGCTCTTGGCCCGCAGCGAATTATTGGTCTGCACGGTCCGGTAGCCGGAGATTAAGCTGCACCGGTTTGCTGGTTTGCAGCACGGTTTGCAGACGATAAAGGTGGTCAAACAGCTGGGGGTCGATGGTGGTTATTTTGTTGGCGCGAAAATCACGGAAAAAATGATTTAACCGGCTTAACTCGCTTTGATCATAGCTTTTACCATTGAAAAATTCCGTTTTCAGCGTTTCACCGGTATGCAAATTATTCAAGGTAAGCATGCGAGGACGGGGGGTGGATAACGTGGCGAAAGCGGTGCCGGGAAGCAGCGCCAGTCCGGCGGCAGCGCTGGCGCTGGCAGGGGCTGCATTTTGAGGTACTTTGGCCGCCTGAGCCGGTTGACAGCGCCGGCAATAACGATTCCTGCGTGCTGCGAATCGACGACGGTCACTTCCGGGTGCTGCTCACCGGCGATATCGAGGCGCAGACGGAACGGGCGCTGCTGCGCTTGGATAGACGAGCGGTGCGCGCGGATGTCCTTCAGGTGCCGCATCACGGCAGTAAAACGTCCTCCACCGCCGCGTTTTTGCGGGCGGTGCGTCCGCAGGTGGCGTTGGCCTCGGCGGGTCGCTACAGTCCCTGGCGCCTGCCGGCGGAGGCGGTGATGAAGCGTTATCGGCGTCTGGGTATCCGCTGGCAGGATACAGTGGTCAGCTAAGCGTGCGTTTCTATCCGCGGGCGTTTGACGTTTTGGCCTATCGGGGTCAAATTTCCCGCCGATGGTATCATCAGTGGTTTGGCGTCGCCGCGCTAAATAGGTAGAATAGGCGGCTATTTAGTCCCGGCACTGGTAAATGAATGCTAAACGATAAAGATCTCTCCACCTGGCAGACCTTCCGTCGCCTCTGGCCGATGATCTCACCTTTCAAGACAGGTCTGATCGTCGCGGCGATTGCCCTGATACTGAATGCCGCCAGCGATACTTTTATGTTATCGCTGCTCAAACCGCTGTTGGATGACGGCTTTGGCAAAGCCAATAGCAATATCCTGGTCTGGATGCCGCTGGTCGTGATCGGCCTGATGGTGCTGCGCGGCGTCAGCGGCTTTGTCTCCAGCTATTGTGTTTCCTGGGTTTCCGGCAAGGTGGTGATGAACATGCGTCGCCGGTTGTTCAACCACATGATGGACATGCCGGTGTCTTTTTTCGACCAGCAATCCACCGGCACGCTGCTTTCGCGCATTACCTATGATTCCGAGCAGGTGGCCTCATCGTCTTCCGGCGCGTTAATTACCGTCATTCGTGAAGGCGCATCGATCATTGGCCTGTTCGCAATGATGTTCTATTACAGCTGGCAACTGTCGCTGATTCTGGTGGTGATTGCGCCCGTGGTGTCGTTTGCCATCCGGCAGGTGTCAAAACGGTTCCGCCAGATCAGTAAAAGAATGCAGAACACCATGGGGCAGGTGACCACCAGCGCAGAGCAGATGCTTAAAGGGCATAAGGAAGTGCTGATCTTCGGTGGTCAGAAGGTGGAGAACGAGCGTTTTAACAGCGTCAGTAATCGCATGCGCCAACAAGGGATGAAAATGGTGGCCGCCTCCTCGGTCTCCGATCCGCTGATCCAGTTTATCGCGTCGCTTGCGCTGGCCTTCGTCCTGTATGCCGCCAGCTTTCCGTCGGTGATGGAAACCCTGACTGCCGGTACCATCACCGTGGTGTTTTCGTCAATGATTGCCCTGATGCGTCCTCTGAAATCTCTGACCAACGTCAATGCCCAGTTTCAGCGTGGCATGGCCGCTTGTCAGACGCTGTTTTCCATTCTTGATATGGAAACCGAAAAAGATGAGGGCACGGTGGAAGTTGAACGCGTCAAAGGGGATATCGCTTTCGACCACGTCACTTTTTCCTATCCGGGTAAAGAGACGCCTTCGCTGCACGATATCAGTCTGAGCATTCCCGCAGGCCATACGGTAGCGCTGGTGGGTCGCTCCGGCTCCGGGAAATCCACCATCGCCAATCTATTGACGCGTTTTTATGATATCCAGCAGGGTCAGATCCTGCTCGACGGCACCGATTTACGCGCCTATAAGCTCGCTTCGCTGCGTAATCAGGTGGCGCTGGTTTCCCAAAACGTGCATTTGTTTAACGATACTATCGCCAACAATATCGCCTACGCCCGTAAGGCCACCTACTCCCGTGAGCAGATTGAAAACGCGGCGCGCATGGCCTACGCCATGGATTTCATCGAAAAAATGGATCAAGGTCTGGACACGGTAATCGGCGAGAACGGCGTTTTGCTGTCCGGCGGCCAGCGCCAGCGCATCGCCATCGCGCGCGCGCTGCTGCGGGATTGCCCGATCCTTATCCTCGACGAAGCCACCTCGGCGCTCGACACAGAATCCGAACGGGCAATCCAAAAAGCGCTAGATGCGCTTCAGAAAAACCGAACCTCCCTGGTCGTTGCCCATCGCCTGTCCACCATCGAAAAAGCCGATGAAATCCTGGTGGTGGAGGAGGGGCGGATCGTTGAGCGCGGCAATCATGAGGAGTTAATGTCGCGCCAGGGCGTTTACGCCCAACTTCACCGGCTACAGTTCGGTCAATGATAGCCCGCATCTGGTCCGGCGCCTCGCGGCTGTATTGGCTGCTATTGCCGTTATCCTGGCTGTATGGGTTGATTACGGCGCTAATCCGCTTCAGCTACCGCTGCGGCTGGCGTAAAGTGCATCGTTTTCCGCTGCCGATTGTGGTGGTAGGCAACTTGACCGCCGGCGGCAACGGTAAAACGCCGGTGGTGCTATGGCTGGTAACGCAACTGCAGCAGCGGTGCTGGCGGGTCGGGGTCGTGTCGCGCGGTTACGGCGGACGGGCGGCGCGCTATCCGCTGCTGCTGGACGCGACCACGACCAGCGATCAGTGCGGGGACGAGCCGCTGCTCATCTGGCAGCGCACCGGTGCGCCGGTTGCGGTGGCGCCGCGGCGTGCCGAGGCGGTGGCGGCGTTGTTGCGCGCGCAGCCCCTGGATGTGGTGGTGACCGATGACGGGTTGCAGCATTACGCGCTGGGGCGGGATATCGAATGGGTGGTCATCGACGGCGAGCGTCGTTTCGGCAACGGCTGGTGGTTGCCCGCCGGCCCCATGCGCGAACGGGCCGGGCGCTTGCAAACGGTACAGGCTGTCATTGTCAACGGCGGCGACGCCCGGCCTGGCGAGGTGCCTATGCGCCTTGCTGCCGGCGCGGCGGTCAATCTGCTAAGCGGTGAACGCCGCGCTCTCGCCAGTCTGGCGCCGATAGTGGCGATAGCCGGCATTGGCCATCCACCGCGTTTTTTCGCCACCCTGCGCGCGGGCGGCGTAACGCCGGTGCGGGAGGTGGCGTTCGGCGATCATCAGGCCTACCGGCAGCAGATGCTCGATGCGCTGGTCGCGCCGGAGGAACAGCTGCTGATGACAGAGAAAGACGCGGTCAAGTGCCGCGCCTTTGCCCGCGCCAACTGGTGGTATTTACCGGTTGACGCGCAGCTGCCCCCCGGCGCGGAGGAGGGGTTGCTGACGCCGATTTTGCAAGCGATTCGGTGCTTCCGGCCAACGGCGGACGGCGAGGCGAATATCTGATGGCAGGGGCTACAACGCAGAGTGCAGATACCTGATGTTTGTGCGCTACGGCGCAGAGTGCCGCTATCGGCCGTACGGTTACCAGCCGCACGTTCGGCACAGGCCGCAGAAAACAAACGGCCCGGTTAACCTGCGTTAACCGGACCGTCCGAGCGATGTATTATTGCTTAGCGGCTGAAATTAGCGAACAGAGCAATGATTTTGTTTAATGTTTTCATGGCAGGCCTGTCTTAATAATCTTTAAAGTGTGACTTATTTCACAAAAATAATACGCTTTCCCTCGCTACATATCAATAACAACTCACCAAAAAAAATGGCGAAAGTCAGCAATTGCTGCGATAGACGGCAACGTTTGCCGGCGATGATTCCCGGCCCCGTACCCTTATGTTATTCTCTGCACCATTATCTCTTGCGCAGGCATGCCCCCCTGGAGGAATCATGGATCATCGCCTATTGGAAATCGTCGCTTGTCCGGTCTGTAACGGCAAACTTTATTACAACAGAGAACGTCAGGAGCTGATTTGCAAGTCCGATGCGCTGGCTTACCCCTTGCGTGACGGTATCCCCGTGCTGCTGGAAAGCGAAGCGCGCGCCATTACGCTGGATGAGACCAATTCATGAGTTTTATCGCCATTATTCCCGCCCGTTTCGCCTCCAGCCGCCTGCCCGGCAAGCCGTTGGCCGATATCAACGGCAAACCCATGGTGGTCCGTGTCATGGAGCGGGCGCAGGCCTCTGGCGCCGATCGGTTCATTGTCGCGACCGATCATCAAGGGGTGGTCGAGGCGGTTGAGCGCGCCGGCGGCGAGGTGTGTCTGACTCGCCCCGATCATCAGTCCGGTACCGAGCGGCTGCAGGAGGTTATCGATCGCTACGGTTTCCCTGACGATCGGATTATCGTCAATGTGCAGGGCGACGAGCCGCTCATACCGCCGCAAATTATCCGCCAGGTGGCGGATAATCTGGCGGCGGGGGCAGAGGCTGGCATGGCCACGCTGGCGGTGCCTATTACAACCGCAGAAGAGGCATTCAACCCCAACGCGGTAAAAGTGGTCGTGGATGCGCGCGGTTATGCGCTGTATTTCTCCCGCGCGACTATCCCGTGGGAGCGCGAAGGGTTTGCCCGCAGCCGCGAGCACCTCTCTCATAACCTGCTGCGCCATATCGGGATTTATGCCTATCGCGCCGACTTTATACGTCGCTACGTCAGCTGGTCTGCCAGTCCGTTAGAGAAGATTGAGATCCTCGAACAACTGCGCGTTCTGTGGTACGGCGAAAAGATTCATGTCGCAGTGGCGAGCGTCGCGCCCGGCATGGGCGTGGACACGCCGGAAGAGCTGGCGCGGGTCCGTTTGCTGCAGCAACAGCTGGATTAACCCTTCCCGTGACGTCTGGCGCGGCGGCCTGTCGAGGATTCCGCGCCGGTTTCCCGCCTTTGTTTGATCTAGCGCGACGTTTTATACGCCGATCCTTCCCATGATGTCATGTGGTGCCGCGCGGTACCCGCCGATTTAATCCTGTGCCGAATATAAGGTTAGCGATGTCATGGAACAGCTACGCGCCGAATTAAGCGCCGTTTTAGGGGAGCCGTTGAGCCGGCTTGATAAATAGGAATTTCAACCCAAAAAAGGCTAATTATTAATCAAAAATTAGCATTGTAAACTTTCAGCCTCCTCTTTTTCCTCGC